>BQNB010016821.1:0-70994 GCA_026074375.1 Tanacetum coccineum | reverse complement strand
CACATGACTGGTGTGCCACAATCGATCACAGAACACAAGTTGAAAATCCGACAAGGATACTCCCCAGTAAGGCAGAAAAAACGCCGGTTTGAACAGGTTCCTATCCAAGTCAGCAGACAAGTCACTCCCCTTGTTCAAAACACTCAAGAAGTGCACGAAGAAGGGAGACTTTCGTTGGACTACAGAAGCAGAAGAAGCTTTCACACAGCTCAAGCAGCATATAGCAGCACTTCCCACGCTAGTCGCACCCCGACCAGGGGAGGAGTTGATTTCATGTATTTATCCGCGACGCATGGGGCAATTAGCGCCGTGCTACTGACAGATAGGGACTCCGTACAAACACCGGTAAACTATAGTGCAATGGAGAAGCTGATCCTGGCGTTAGTATTTGCCGCCAAAAGACTGCGCAGATATTTTCAAGCGCACCGCAGTGAAAGGACAGATATTGGCGGATTTTCTCATCGAAAAACCAGAAACCGATGCTGTCCTCCCCCAGAGCGAAGTCAAACTCCCAGAACCATGGATCTTATTCACGGATGGATCGTCATGCGTGGACGGGTCGGGCGCATGCCTTATCCTCACAGCCACGAACAACGAGGCGTAATACGAAGCCCTACTTGCGGGACTACGCATTGCAGCTCGAATGGGTGTACGTAACCTAGAAGCAAATGTGGACTCCCGTTTAGTAGCCAACCATGTGTTGGGCGAATATGTGGCTAAAGAAGATAACATGGTTCAATACCTCGACAAGACCAAGTCGCTAATCCAGGGCTTTGATAGATTCACCATTAGGCAAGTTCCTAGAGGTGACAACAAAAAAGCGGATGCCTTAAGTAAGATCGCATCCACAAGCTTCGCGCACCTATCAAAGCAGGTGTTGGTCGAAATCTTGAAGAACAAATCCATCTCGGAGATGGAGATATCTACGGTGATAGAAGAGCAGGATCCTACGTGGATGACCCCTATCATCGAATTCATAAGCAAGGGCACGCTCCCTCATGAACAAAAGGATGCCCGGCGAATACGCCGCACGGCGCAGAGATTCGAACTTCGAAATGGTGTCCTCTATCGACGTTCGTTCCTACAACCATGGCTCCGATGCGTCGGACCCATTCAGGCAGACTATGTGCTCCACGAGATTCATGCGGGTTCATACAGCATGCACTCAGGACCACGATCGGTAGTAGCAAGAGCCTTACGGTCTGGGTACTACTGGCCCACCATGCACCGCGACGCGCGCGACATGATAAGGAAATGCAATGATTGCCAAGTACATAGACCAATCCCGCGCCAACCACAACAGGAGCTAACACCCATCACCTCCCCATGGCCATTCCACAAATGGGGTATCGACATCGCTGGCCCCTTCCTTGTTGCAGCGGGAGGATTGAAATTCCTTATCGTGGCCATAGACTACTTTACTAAATGGATCGAGGCGAGGGCAGTCGCAACAATCACAGGGAATCAGGTAAAACAATTTGTTTGGGATAACATTGTGTGCCGTTTTGGATTACCTGGAGAAATAGTTTCGGACAATGGGAAACAATTCTGTGATAACCCGTTCAAAGACTGGTGCACGCGATTAAGCATTACACAGCGTTTTGCGTCGGTTAAACACCCACAGACCAACGGTTTGGTTGAGCGCGCAAATCGAAGCCTAGGCGAAGGAATCAAAGCGCGCCTGGATAGACATAAAGGCAGATGGGTAGAGGAATTGTCACATGTCTTGTGGGCACATCGCACAACAATCAAAGTTAGCACAGGGGACAATCCCTTCTCTATGTCTTGGGACAGAACCTTTATACAGCCGAAATCGGAATGCCAACTATTCTACCAGCCGGAGGTCAATATCGCGACCAATACGACGAGCGACGTATAAGAACTAGACATATAGGAGGAAAGGCGCGAACAATGCAGCCATACATAGGAAAAACAAAGTTGCAAATGAAGATACTATGACGCTAAAGTTCAAGGATTTCTTCATTTAGACCAGGAGACTTCGTGTATCTGGCTAACGACGCAAGACACTCGGAAGACACAGGAAACTGGGACCAAAAGTGGGAAGACCCTACGGTAATGGGAAGCACATGGAAAGGAGCATACAAGCATACGAGTTATGGAATATTGCAAATCTCAAGAAATGCTATCTTTAGGGAAGTGCTCACTGGGTATTTGCGTACTTATGTTTTTTTTAAGACAAATGTTTTTTCATTTTTGCAAGTACTAATTACATGTCGCGGTTTCTAGCTAACTCCGCGACACAATAGCTCTACATGCTTATATGAGTACCTATTTATGTATCAATATTGTTGTTACATTATTCTGTGCCTACGCGGCGTGCATGCACCTAATACCCCACGATGGGAAAAGGATGAGTAAACCTACTAAATGACTCGTTGAGTAAGAGGGTTGCAAACCCATCAACATTGGATCATGAATCCTAAAAACCAAAAATATTTTTCTTATTATTTTTCTATTTTCCTTTAAATAGTGCATGCGCACTAGACGTTCTAATTATCCTAATAATTCAAACGTCACAATTCCAAGACGTCGGAGAAGACAAGTTTCTAACATAGTCGAACCCGAGATTCGAACTATTGTTACACCAATGGCTGAACGTACCATGGAGGAGCTACTCCGTGCCCCCACGGAAGGGTACGGAGAAGCTATTGTTTTACCAGAAATCAATGCCGATCATTTTGAGATTAAGACGAATTTGCTTCAGTTGGTTCAAGCTAACCCATTTTACGGTCGTGAGAGTGAGAATCCTCATGCTCATATCAATAGTTTCAAAAGGATTACTTCGACTTTACGATTTAGGAATGTGCCTAACGATGTGATTAAGCTTATGATGTTTCCATATTCGCTCGAGGGAGCTGCTAAAGATTGGTACGAGAAAGAACCACCAAATTCAATTTTTACTTGGGAGGATCTCGTTACCAAGTTCGTTAACCAATTTTTCCCTCCTTCGAAAACCACTCACTTAAAGAATGAAATTTCTCGATTTACACAAAAATTTGAGGAAACTTTTAGTGAAGCTTGGGAACGATTTAAGGAGTTGCTTAGAGCATGCCCCCATCACGGATTTACGGAGTTAACTCAAGTTGATACCTTTTACAATGGTTTAAACGAAAATGAACAAGACTCCTTAAATGCCGCGGCGGGTGGAAATCTTTTGAGTAAAACGACTAGAGAGGCTTTAAACATAATTGAGAATAAATCAAAAGTTCGTTATTCACGTAATAGATCAAATGCTTCTAGGATGAATGCTACTTCTAGTAAAACGGATGAGAGAATCGATAAGCTTGCAGATCAACTTTCGACCTTAGTCGAAATTATTTCTAAAAAAGTTGTCACTCCCGCTCCGATTAAAGCAGTTGAGGAATCTTGTGTTACTTGTAGTGGTGCCCATTCTTGGTAAAATTGTTCGGCTACCGATAACAATCAGGCTAGTGTTTGTGCGACTACGGGTACTTACAATCAAGTTAACCCTCCAAACCGTGTTAGTAATCAAATGGCACCACCAGGTTTTGCTCCGGTGCAAAACAATGGTCAAAATAGGTTTAATCAGAATCATGTTCAAGGGAATAATTTTAATCGGGGGAATAATTTTCATGGAAATCAAGGTTTTCAAAATCAAAATAATCATGCTTCAAATTTTCAAAACCAAGGATTTCAAAACCAACCTTTTCAAGTGCCTAATAATCAAGTTCAACAAGAGATTTTAAATGATTTTTCAAGTTACAAGAGGAATAATGATCAGATGTTAAGGAACATGCAAAGTCAAATCAACTCGTTGAAAGGAGACCTTAAGAATGAAATTCAAAACACGATAAAATCTCAACAAGCCGTCATGATGAATCAACAAACCACTTTTCAAAATAATTTGCAAAACATGATTTGTGGATTGTTTCAAAACCAAGCCTCAACTTCGGGTACTCTTCCGAGTAACACAATCCCAAACCCGAAGGGTGAGATGAAAGCAATCACTACTCGAAGTGGTGTTGCTTACGAGGGACCTTCGATTCCTACTCTTAAAATGGTAGTGGAACGAGAAACTGAGGAGACAACGGATAAAGAGCAAATAAATTTTCAAGGAAGTACCGCTCAAATCCCACCTCCGGTTATCCCTATTTCTATTCTGGAACCCGATGTTCCGAAGACTTTGCCTAAAACCACTCCCATTCCGGAATCCGATATTCTGAAGAGTCTACCTAAGCCAAATATTCCATATCCTTCACGACGTGATAATCAAAAGTCCCGTGATAAAGCTTCGAATCAAATGGAGAAGATCTTCCAAATCTTTCAAGATTTGCGCTTCGACATTAGTTTCGCGGATGCTTTACTTTTGATGCCAAGATTTGCTCCTACGATTAAGAGTTTGCTCATGAATAAGGAAAAGTTGCTTGAGTTAGCTAAGATACCATTGAACGAGAATTGCTCGGCGATGCTTCTCAAAAAGCTTCCCGAAAAGCTTGGAGATCCCGGCAAGTTTCTTATTCCATGTAATTTCCCGGGAATGGATATATGCTACGCCTTGGCCGATCTTGGCGCAAGCATAAATCTTATGCCTCTTTCTATTTGGAAAAAGCTTTCTTTGCCTGAACTTACACCAACTAGGATGACTTTAGAGTTAGCGGACCGATCAATTACTTATCCTAAAGGACTCGCCGAAGACGTTTTTGTCAAAGTTGGGAAATTTCATTTTCCTACCGACTTTGTTGTTGTCGATTTCGAAGCCGATCCTCGAGTACCTCTCATACTTTGGAGATCCTTTCTAAGGACCGGTCGTGCTTTAATTGATGTTTATGGAGAAGAAATAACCCTTTGGGTTGATAACAAAGCCGTCACTTTTAATCTAGATCAAACCACGAGATACTCCTCTACAAATGACAAGTCGGTAAACCGAATTGACATCATTGATGCAATTTGTAAGGAGTATGCTCTAGAATTTCTAGGATTTCCTAATTCTTTGGGTGGCAATCCCACCCCCAACGTCTGAGCCGTTTACTTACGAATTCATTTTGGAAGAAATCGAAGCTTATCTTAAGGATGATTCGATTTCACCGGAAATTGATCATGCCGATTTCAATCCGGAAGAAGATATTTGTTTGATCGAAAAATTGTTAAATAATAACCCGTTTCAACTTCCTCCGATGGACCTTAAACAAAGTGAAGTGACCGAGGCAAAATCTTCAATTGAAGAGCCTCCGGAATTAGAGTTAAAAGATTTACCGTCTCACTTAGAATATGATTTCTTGGAAGAAAACAACAAGTTACCAGTGATTATTGCAAAAGATTTAAAAAATGATGAAAAAGATGCTCTCTTAAATGTGCTCAAATCTCATAAAGGAGCCATTGCTTGGAAAATCACCGACATCAAGGGTATCGACCCTTGTTTTTGTACACACAAAATATTGATGGAAGATGATTATAAACCTACGGTTCAAAGTCAAAGACGGGTTAACCGAAAAATTCATGAGGTAATCAAAAAAGAGGTCCTAAAGCTTCTTGATGCCGAAATGATTTACCCGATCTCTGACAGCTCATGGGTTAGTCCAGTGCATTGTGTTCCCAAGAAAGGTGGAATAACCGTCGTTGCTAATGAAGAGAATGAATTAATTTCGACACGTTTAGTTATCGGATGGAGAGTTTGTATCGACTATAGGAAATTAAATGAAGCGACTCGAAAAGATCATTTTCCATTACCGTTTATGGATCAGATGATAGAAAGATTAGCTGGGAATGAGTTCTATTGTTTTCTAGACGGATTTTCAGGGTATTTCCAAATACCAATAGATCCCCAGGACCAAGAGAAAACTACTTTCACATGCCTGTATGGAACTTTCGCGTACCGACGCATGCCATTTAGTTTGTGTAATGCTCCCGGTACTTTTCAACTGTGTATGATGGTCATATTCCATGATATGATCGAAAAGACCAAGGAAGTGTTTATGGATGATTTCTCGGTTTTTGGGAATAGTTTTGATTCGTGCCTCTCCAATTTAGAAAAGATGCTAAAACGGTGTGAAGACACGAATTTAGTTCTTAATTGGGAGAAGTGCCACTTTATGTGTAAAGAAGGAATTGTGTTAGGGCATAAAATTTCAAAGGCGGGAATTGAGGTCGATCGTGCTATAGTCGATGTTATCGCTAAGCTCCCTCACCCGACTACCGTAAAAGGTGTTAGGAGTTTCGTAGGACATGCAGGTTTTTACCGCCGATTTATCCAAGACTTTTCTAAGATTGCTAGACCAATGACCCACCTTCTTGAGAAGGAAACACCGTTTGTGTTTTCTAAAGATTGTATTGATGCTTTTTAGACCCTTAAAAAGAAGCTTACCGAAGCTCCAAACTTAGTTGTCCCGGATTGGAACTTACCATTCGAACTCATGTGTGATGCAAGTGATTTCGCGATTGGTGCAGTTCTAGGACAACGAAAGATGAAGCATTTTCAGCCTATACATTATGCTAGCAAGACTATGACTGAAGCTCAAATTCATTACACTACCACGAAAAAGGAAATGCTTGCCGTTGTGTATGCTTTTGAAAAGTTTCAGCCATATCTTGTCTTATCCAAAAGCATAGTGTATACGGATCACACGGCTTTAAAGTACCTTATGAACAAACAAGACGCTAAGCCGAGGTTGCTCTGATGGGTTTTCCTCCTACAAGAATTTGATATCACCATCCGTGATAAAAAAGGAAGTGAGAACCTTGCGGCAGACCATTTATCTAGACTTGAGAATCCTCATAAGGATGTGTTAGAAAACAAAGACATAAATGAACATTTTCCTTTAGAAACTCTTGGAGTTATTTCTAGTGAAAGTACCCCATGGTTTGCGGACTATGCAAATTACCATGCGGGGAATTTTATCATCAAAGGAATGTCAACTCAACAAAAGAGGAAGTTTTTTAAGGACGTTAAACATTATTTCTGGGATGATCCCTATCTTTTTCGTACTTGTGCGGATCAAATCATTCGACGGTGTGTGCATGGGCAAGAAGCTCTTGAGATCCTCAAAGCTTGCCATGAAGGACCCACCGGGGGCCATCATAGTGCCAATCTCACCGCTCGAAAAGTATTTGATGCCGGTTTCTTTTGGCCTACCATATATCGAGATGCCCATACGATGATCAAATCTTGTGATACGTGTCAAAGACAAGGCAAAATTTCACAACGAGATGAGATGCCTCAAAACGCTATCCAAGTTTGTGAAATCTTCGATGTATGGGGTATTGATTTTATGGGACCATTTCCATCTTCAAGAGGAAATAAATACATCCTTGTAGCCGTTGATTATCTTTCGAAATGGGTTGAAGCAAAGGCGCTCCCCACAAATGATGCTAGAGTTGTAGTGAAGTTTTTAAAATCTCTATTTGCCCGATTTGGAACACCTAGAGCTATAATAAGCGATCGCGGGACCCATTTTTGTAACGATTAGTTTGCTAAAGTAATGTCTAAGTATGGGGTCAAACATCATCTAGCTACCGCTTATCACCCTTAAACGAGCGGTCAAGTGGAGGTGTCCAATCGAGGTTTAAAACGTATTCTAGAAAGGACGGTTGGAGAAAATCATGTCTCATGGTCTGACAAATTAGATGAAGCTTTGTGGGCATTTCGTACTACTTTTAAGACACCGATTGGTTGTACGCCTTACAAGCTTGTTTATGGAAAGTCTTGCCATTTACCAATTGAGTTAGAGCATAAAGCATATTGGGCTTTAAAACATGCTAACTTCGATCTTAAAACCGCGGGTGATCACCGGAAGCTTCAACTAAATGAACTTAATGAGCTTCATGATCAAGCTTATGAGAATTCTTTGATTTATAAAGAGATGACGAAAAAGCTTCATGACTCAAAGATCAAAAACCGCATTTTCAATGTTGGTGATCGAGTTTTACTCTTCAACTCTCGTCTAAAGATATTCTCCGGAAAGCTTAAAACTCGTTGGTCAGGACCTTTCACCATCACCAAAGTTTTTCCATACAGAACTATTGAGTTATCTCAACCTGATGGTCCAAACTTTAAGGTGAATGGTCATCGTGTGAAGCATTACTTCGGAGGGGACTTACCACCAAAGGAAGTCCAGGATCTCCACACTCTCCCTAAGGACGAATGAATTCAGGGATCGAGTCAAGCTATGTGACTCGGTTACCAAAAACAAAGCGCTTCGTGGGAGGCACCCCATGCTTATCTATTTTCTATTTTTCTAATGTGTTGTGAGGAGGTTTGTACTCTTCCGTTCCTTGTGTTTGTTGTTTGTACTTGTGATTGTTTGCAGGATTGACCCAAATTTTCTGAAGACTCTCGTGTTCGGTGTTTTGTCCCGGTTCACTCGAGCTTCCTAGCCTTTGCTTGCCATTAGTTTGGGGAAATCCGATATCCTAAAGATTATTATCGTCTAACATTTATCTTGTAGCACACTTAATAAACGGCTAAAGATTTTTGTGATACTTTCTTCATGTTGAGTTATACATTCGACATTTTTGAGTTTTAGTATGGGGTTTTTAAGTCTTAGGCTAGGAAATATTGAGGACAATGTTTAATTTTAGTATGGGGTAGTATATCTTCGATATGATCTTGCCTATTTATTTTTTCTCGTTGTTCTCACGTACCCCATTTTCCCACCAAATTTTCAAAAATATGAAAAAAATTTAAAAAATTTAAAAAATAAAATAAGTGTTTTTGTCACAATTTTGACTTTCTTGCTGGGTAGAATAAGAGTAAATTTTAACCCGATCGAGCGTGTTGAGCTCTAGCTTGTTCCTTAACTTTTAGGCTAAGCGTTTGTGATTTTTGCGAAGAACGAAAAATGATAGAGTTAAGTATGAGTAGGATGCTAAACAAGGATTATTTGGAAATCCTAAGAGCTCATGTATGTAACTTGTTACTTTTTCTCCTATAAGCTCTTAACCGGATTAATATACGTGCTGTTTTTGGAGATTAAAATTAAATCAACAAATTTTTATGTAATATATAGCAAAAATTTTAGTCTTAGTTCAAATTTATACTTGAATTTTTCAAAAACAAGTCTTCTTAAAAAAAATATGATGATAAAATGATAAAAAAATAAATATAATGATAAAAGCTGTGGGCTGATTAAAGTTTACTACCTCTTGCCGGCTCACAACCGATGTTGCAGCCTTCTAAAAGGTCGAGGGTTACAATTGCATAAATGTCTAAATAGTTAAATTAAGTTAATAAATAGATTTCTTTTTGTTAAATTCAAATATGCTTTTGCACTTTGACTATTTTATTTTATTTTATAAGCTATGAATATTCGGGAAACCTGAGAGTTTTTGAAACCTAAGGTCTGTGAGTCCCGATACTAGTCTCTGTGGGGTGTCAAAAGCCTGGTCACTTAGTCGTAAGGTTGGGATGTGCCGAGACAAAAGTCGCTACATGGGATGATCTCGTCTTTAAACTCATTATTCTAAGGTAGAACGTAAAGCATAGTATGTTGCAAAAAGTTAAAGCATGGCTGAAATTCAAGATAGCACAATCACTTAAGATAAAATAAATGTCGGGAGTGAAAAGTCCACAAGTTGCAAATATGAGTAGTGTCAGCATCCTTACTGATATTTAGCTGGGATTTTGTTTTAAGCTTGGTTTGGATAAGTGAAAAATCGGGGACGATGAATTTATCCTTTTTGGGGCATTCTCGAATCGAAATGCGTCTTGTTCTATGATCCCTAATAGTTATGGAAATAATGAAAGTCAAAATAATCTTAATTATATTAAAAAAAAATTAAAATTAAAACTTTTAGAAAAATGGGAAAAAGGGGGTGTTTTATAACTTGTGATTTCTTAACTCACTCCACAAAAATCTTTGTTACTTTTCAAATGTTTAGTTTGGGGAAGTTTTGAGGTATTTGGTTATGGAGCATATAATATTGCGTGAGGACACGCAATCGCTTAGTTTGGGGAATTTTGATATGTGTGAAAACACATATCCGTTTTATATCAAAAATGGCCCTAAAAAGACAAAATTGTGCTTTAAATGCTTGAATATTCTTTGTTTTGTCTTTGTGATTGTGTAGGTGTGGATATTGCAAAAATCTCAAGAAAACGGTTAAAATCGGGCAAACATGAACACGAGAACGGAAGAACACGTAAAAAGCTAGGAGAAAGCTATCAAAAGTCAAGAGTGGTCAACTCAAGTCAACCTTTGGTCAACTTAAGTCAAACCACAAAAAGACAAAACTCCAAATATTTCCAAACCAGTCCCTTAAGATTTCCAATATTGCAAAATTAACCCTAAAACTACACGGGCCTTATTTTACTTAACCTATAACCCTAGCCCGAAAATCCTTTTATTTTAACCAAGCCCAAAACACATAACCCAGGTCAACAAGTCCAAAACCTTAGTCAAACAACCACCCCCTTTCAGTTAAAATATAGGCAGGAAAAGTGGTTTTACACTATTTGCCATCTTCAACCTTTAACCCACAACTCAAATCAAGGGGTAAAAATCAATTAATAACATGGCAAGACAATTCAAGTGTAGAGGTCCTACTTGGCAGAGAATTACATCACCAAGCACTCCTATTGGTTGATACCCACTTGATGTGACACACGGGCAAAGTAAAGAAACCACAAAAGAAAGGGATTTTTAAACTTGGGCTACTCACTAAAGAAACACAAGGTGTCACAATCATGGATTTCCACGCTGGCAATCCGTGTGAGCTTGAAATTGATCTAACGGCCAAGAGTAGTTCTCCAATCATTGAAGGAATGTACGAATAAGATTGGAAGGAGCATGCAGAGACCTAAGGACCTAGAAGGATCTACTTAAGGCTATAAAATAGCCTCATTCACTCACACACATATATATCTTTTTCCAGTAATTTTTCTTTCAAAAAAAAATAGTTTATGTAGTTTTTAGTTAAAATGTAATTTTCCCCTTCAAAGCTCTTGTAATCTAATTTCTTAAGCATTGTAATTGTTTTGAGTATTAATAAGATCATCATTTAGTTTTCATAATCTCTTTTCACTTGTTAAAGTTTTTATAAAAAGTCAAATGTATAATACTGTTTCTTAAGCTCACAACAAGCTCTCATAAGCTCTTATAAGTCTCTAAGCTTGTACTTTAGCTCTAATAAGCCTTAATTTACTCAAACCTTTAAGTCAGTTATAAGTACCTTTGCTTATTGAATTTGGAGCTTTAGGATGCTGAACTAGAAAAGGAAGAGTTCATTGGACTATACTGGCTTATTTCCAATAAGCCAGAGCTTGTAGACATAAGCTCTTGTTGAGCTCTTACATCTGTTTAGCCGAGGTTTCAGGTTTCATTCCCTTTTTCTTTTTCTATTCTCTTTAGTTATTAGCTTAATACTGTCCTTGCTTATTAATTACTTAGTTTGCTTATTTAGTTGCTTATTAGCTGTTTTAATTAGTTTATAAATACTTATTATAATAGATAATTGTTTCTCAAGCTTAGTCATTAGGTTAGTATTATAGTTTCATCATCTGTCTAAAAAACCACTAAAAACCAAAAATAATAGTTTAGCTTATAGCTAATTAATCTGGCTTATTTTCTATTTGAATTTGCTCATTAGGTTTGTCATAAGCTGTTTTATATCTGGTTGGTCAGAACTGATCATTAAATCTCTTACTCATAAGCTAAAATGAACTTCTATGAAATTAAGGGGGTGTTTGGCATAGCAGTACTAACTACTAGTTAGTACTGCTTGAGTCCCTTTAATCCTAGATTTTTGATTTAAATGTATGAAATAAGTTTATCATTGTAGGATTTAGAGACTTAGTTGGTCTAATTCAGTTTTAATATAAGATAGCTAGTTATTTTTAAGAATCTGTTAAAATTAAGGAAGTAGAATAATCATTTCAAGCTTAGATCAGTTTTTGCTTTTACATTCTCTTAATTTGCATATAGACTTGTGATTTAAGAGTGTTAAAATGATTTCTATAGGTCTGCATCATTAGAATTAAAGTTTGGGTTCAAAAACTTGTCAACTGCATTAGCAGTTTTAATGGACTTACTGTCATTTTTGAGCTTAAGTTTTAGTAGGGTAAAATAGGATATAACTTTTAATTTTCAATTTTTTTAAGTAGCTTAGAGATCATAGTTTACAAGTTTGCATTTAGTTTTTGAAAAGTAGATTGTTAAGTGATCTGTTTTAAGCTGGCAAATAAGCCATTTGTCTTTTGATTTCCAAAACAAAACTCAGCAAGAGCTGAGCTATCTGTCTGTTTTGTTGAGCTTTTTCAATAAGCTCAAGTTGACCAAAATCTTTTCAAAAAAGCATTTTTATAGAGCATTTTAGTCAGACTTTAAGAAAAGTTAAGTCTCAAGTTTTAAAGTGCTTATTTGATTACTCAAAATTAAGTTCAAAATGGCCCATAAGGTCTGTTTGGTTGTAGAGTGTGCATAAGTACTTATTGTGCTTCCTCAGCTTCTGGCTTGTGTTTTTGTGCTTATTTCTTTTTATTTCAGCTCATTAGGTTAGTGTTAGCTTATTAATAGCTTATTTAGTAATCCAGTTA
Source organism: Tanacetum coccineum (assembly GCA_026074375.1). Taxonomy (NCBI): domain Eukaryota; kingdom Viridiplantae; phylum Streptophyta; class Magnoliopsida; order Asterales; family Asteraceae; genus Tanacetum; species Tanacetum coccineum. The sequence goes on along the minus strand of BQNB010016821.1, from coordinate 58,486 downwards.
GCTCATTTTGATTTTTAAGTTTTTTTAGTTTAAGTAAAATTCAAAAAACATAGCTAAGTAGTATATGTTAGGTTTTTAGCCTATTTATGAACTTTTATAATAAGTTGTTTTCATTAAAAATGCTTATTTTTAGGAGCTTTACAACTTTGCTTTTTTAAGTTTTTCAAAAAAATAAAAAAGGGGAAAGTGGAAGTCGGGGGTGAGCAAGAGTCGAACCCCCGACCTCAAACACCCTTAACCCTTTATAACACCACACACACCACTCACTACCACTGCGCCCTTGGGTCTTATTCGTTATACATTCACACCATTTATTCTTTATACTCATTTTAGCCTTATAAGCTTAATAAGCTGTTATAGCTTATTTCGCAGCTTATTCAATATGCTATGATCTCAAGCATATTTTTCCTAGGTTTTAATTAGTATAAGCTATTTTCTGTAATTTTTCTAGAATTTTTATAGTTCGTTTAGTATTTTTAAACATTTATTTTCATTAAAAACTTTAAAAAATCATAAAAAATAGAAAACTAATAAAAAATATATAAATCCTTTTTAAAAATTTTCTTTTATCATAAAGTTTATAGGAAAATTAGTTTTGCTTTCATAGGGTCTAATTTGCAAAATTTCGATTTTTAAAGAACGGGATTCGTTCCCGTTCTCGTTTTTCGTGTTTTAACGCTCATTTCAACTCCGTTTTTGTTCTAGTTTTCTTTAAACTTACTTTTTAGTCAAATAGAGTCCATTTAAAAAGAAAAATTTAAGTTAGGTTTATTTTTAGAAATTTAGGGTTTTTGATCTCCATTTAGGGGTCCCGTTTTACGTTTTTAGTTAAGTTTTGGTTTCCCGTTATTTGTCTTCATGATTAATTGTTAGAATTTGTTAATTTTAATTTTTAAAAGTAGATAATCAAATCAATCTTTGTCTTCAATTCAAATCATTGTCCGAACATCAAACGTGGTTTCAATTTCACAAGTCGTTGGGGGATAACGACCCGGGAATCATACTTCCCGGTTTATATACGTATTATATTATATATATTTGTGAAGATTTTCCTTTTTACCTTTGTCCTCAAGGGTAGTTTGGTAATTTTCCATCATATATTATATTTTATAATTACGTATATATAGATTCTAGTGAATCATTTTTATAATACAAAACGTATAAAAACAGGTTATGAGGGTGAAAACCAGTCCTTTAACACAATTAAAGACATCGGTGTGTAAGTAACAACATGTCTCTTTGTATTAATGTTATAGACACTGTTTTCTAAGATACAACCGGTGTGATTACTCTTTATTTTGAACTTCCATCCCTAAATAACTCTACACCCCTTTCACACCTAAATTCCAAAAATAATGAGCAAATAATTATTATAAATCACTATAAATGCTCTTAACATAAGCATAGCCATCACAATTTCGCAAATGCAAAAAAGAAAAAAAGAAATGCACCTAAAGATGTTTTGTCGGTTCGATCAAATCCATGGTCCGGTATGCTGAGCAATGCGCCTAAAGATGTTTGAAATTTTGACTAAAAAAATTATCCAACACAAGAGTCAAACTAAGCACCCTTTATAATCTGAAAGAAAGTTCCTGTGATGTATGACGAACTCGCCTCTACTCACCAATCAATCATCTCTTCATCACCCATCTTTAAATAAAAATAAATAAATAATCACGCCAAATTAGACTAAAAATCATTTGCATTTGGTAGGAAAAAAAGTGTTGAATTTTAGGGGAAAGCATCATCATCACCGATCAGTGAATTTCACAATTACAAGGTAAGTTAGCTAATTAATTTGGGCTTAGCTAATTAATTTAATTTAATTTAATTTAATTTGATGTATTATTGTATGTTATATTTGCAGATAATAATAATAGAAATAATGTCTACAACTAAAACAATGGTTGTAGCTTCTGTCTACGACTGAAACAATGTGGGGAATATCCAAAACAGAGATATAATTCTTGTGTGATTTCATATTAGTTCAACATGAATCTATTGGCGTAAATACTTTTTTATAATGATTGCAATGGGTGAAGTTAAAATTTAGAATCTGCTAACTTATTATAGATGAAACATTTTTATAATGATTGCAATTATACAATTATAGATGAAACATTTTTATAATGATTGCAATGGGTGAAGTTAAAATTTAGAATCTGCTAACTTATTAGTGCTTGAATATCGATTAATGCAACTTGAGGTGTATTTTGACCATGTCCTTTGTTGAAGGTTCCAGCAAAACAAACTACAGTCTAATTTTATACTATGCCACAGACAGACCTAAAAATAAAAACTCATTTCTGGGAAAATTCATTGACGGGAATGATGCGTTTCATGATTCAAGATTCAAATTGATCCCGAGCATTGTGCATGTACTTTTTTTTCATCCTATCTAGATATGAACATTATATATGCTGATATTGAGCAATAATTGGTCAACAGGGACATTGGATGGTCAAGCTTGCAGTCGGGACTAAAGCTTGTCTATTGGGTAAGGCCATGACATCCACATTTTATATATTATAATCTGGTGTAAAGCTGAAAATTGCTTGTTATGCAGTATGGAGACTATCACACTTGGTGATAAAAGAATAAAGATCAAGACTAGTGTCCTAGAGGATAAAGCCACCGCTTGCAACATGTTGTGTTGTTATGTAGACGAGTTAAAGAAGGGTTTCTTTCCATGGGTTGATTAGGTTGGTTCTAGCACAATTGTTTGTCTCTTGTTTACTTAGCATGACTAATTGCTAACATACATATCTAATAGGTTCCCTAATCTTGTGTCGACTCATACCAAAATTACCCATATTGACTTGTTACTTGACTTGCCCATTCACTCATTTGGCCAACTCTACCTAGTTCCATAGTCTAATCCGCTCCCTTTTATTCTGTCTATTTCTCTTTATATAGGTTACACGGTCTATTAGCGATGACGATCTAAAACCTGGGGTAACAGCAGAACCGAAGATTACAAAGACTATACTTTCAGATGATGATGAATATTTGGTATGATAGTCTATATGTACTTCACAACTTGAAATAGTTTTGTTTATTCATTCTGATGTAATGAAGTTATACCATCGATAACAAAGTGGTATAGTTACCAAAAATTGCACCTTTTGATGAAGTATAGGGGGAGGGAAGCGTTTGGCTATAAAGTAGATGTTTAAATGCAGACAATATGGCTTAAATGAAAATTATTTTTTCCCTCAGAAAGGATTTAATCTTTACATGAAAGGATTGAGTATGGTTTAGACTTCATTGCAAAATGTCCTCACTGGTTAAAAAATATCAATATCTCTAGATTGATGTGTGGTATGGATGCCATTTATGTTGGATACATGTATGTTATTTTTAATGGTTCTTTATTATAATGACCACTGACTCACTCATTAGGTGCATCAGCAAGTGCTTTGACAAGAATAATGGAAAATACATTAGGTGGTAACATAGATCCAGTTACTTGTGAATGGGTGATTTTGGGTTTTTTATCTCTTAACTGGCCAAAAAAAGTTAGTAAAAATAGAAACAGGTCAAAGATTGCATTGAGTATGTTGTTTGGGCCTATAACCTCCTAAATTGCTTTATGAAAAAATCATATAAGTATGGTAATTACATAGTTTTGGTAATTGCATCTTACACGATAGTTAATTATAAAGAAATTATAAATTTGGACCGAAGGTCTTTAGATTAACTGAACCTGACCAGTTTTAACCCGTACAGAAAATTACTCGTGTCCTGGTCATTGTTAGAGATATATGTACTATATTGAAAGTAAGTATCGGCTATAAACTTTTTGACATGTACTAACAATTGCTTTCTTGTAGGGGTAACTTCCAACACAGATGCAGCCCAGCTCGCTGAAACTTTTGCAGAAGCAAAATGTACCCATCCAATAGCTACATAATGATAAGCCAGTCCCAACTCTCAACAGTCAGCAGAAACCTAGAGATACACAATAAACTCATAACTCTCAATTACGAAACAAAAAACCAACCAAATATAAAGCTTATTATATAAGCAACAAATAACAGGTAGATCTTATCCTTCGCAGAACAAAGACAAACCAATCATACCAAACATATGAAATTCATAGAATGATGCTACCTGTTACCTTGAACGGAGATCTTAAGAATTAGTTTGTTGAAGCCAATGTTGGTTTTGATACTATATGCAAGGTATATATCGAACAACTTTTTACCGTTCCATTTATACAGGATGTGTGGAGTTGTTACACGGATGACTGTGCTTTTGTTCTTTATAGTTAGAAAATCTTTTTATGCAAATTATGTAAACAATAGTTTTTGCGTACTTATAGTCACTTGTTTGTTTTCCTTTTTCTTTTTAGGTTAACTCTCAACTTATCAGCAACGTCTGCACATATGCTCTTTCTGCTGAGAAGGTAAACCACTTGGAGTGTTCTGTACTTGTATTCTATGCATCTTCTTGCTGATTTGTAGCTTATGCTCTGACGCCTTGCTAAAATCTTGTTGGTTTTCTATTTTTCCAGTACTACTATTTTATCCGGCTCATGGGTAGGAAGGCATCTCATGTTTCTATGGAGTGCACTATGCAGTCACATCCTAACATGGTACACTTACATTTATCCTTATTTCAGTGCTGATTTATTATCCAATACAATAGTTTCAATTCATGAAATACATGTAACTCTGCACTTAGTTAATAAGTCATATGTGATGCTTGACTTCAACATATTAACTAGTTATATGGCTTTAACATATACATGTAATGCTTGACTTCACCCTGCACTTAGTTAAGAAGTCAAATTAATGAGTTTTTTAGTGTATCCTGTTTAACTTCAACATATTAACTAGTTATATGGATTTCGCTACAGTTTTCTTCTTGAATATCTCACTAGACGTGCGAGTTCTTGTTTTTTAGATTTCTGACGTTTTAATTTCATTAAATTACTTATAGGTACCTTGGAGTAATGAGCGTCCGTTAGAGAACAAAGAGTTGAACGCGATCATTGGTGCATGGTTTACATTGTGGCGCAATTAATCCTAGATAGTTATGTTGAATTCTAGTGATTTTCTTTATGTTTAGCTGAATTGAAGTAGTGTCTTAATTTACTTTGTTGAATTCAACATTTCTGGTCTAATTTGAATATACTTTGTTTCTACTGCTTTAATTTGAATATATTTGCTGTATTTATATTTCTTTATTTTGGTGGGTTAGATTTGTAAGTTTTGGAATTTATTAAAGAATTTCAAAAATATATTTTTTTTAAAAATAGATTAAAAAAAGGAAAGGTTTTGAGATAAAAACATATCTTTTTACTCTATATAAAGACAAATTAGATGTTTTTATAAAGACATGTTGCGGGAGAACTAGTGTCCATTTCCAATAAAACATGTGTGTTTATTTTAATATGGAGACCAATTCTTAGGGAGAGAACCGGTGTCGATTATTCTAATAGAGACTGGTTGCATAATCGGTTTTCATATGTTTCGATCATGGAGATACCCCCTCCCCCTCAGAGAGTGGTTCCAAAACCACTTTTTATGGGCTATTTTGACCAGTTTCTATGGATTTTTTTGTAGTAGTGAGTGATTAGGCTGTGTATATTTGAGGGCTAACGATGCGATGCTTATTTTCTTCAAAATAGTGTTATGCATAAAGTATTATCAAAATGGTTTACAGTGTGAGAAGGTAATTCACAAGATGGAAAAACAAGGTAGGTTATAGGATGACAACAAAATAATTTACGAGAAAACCGTAAGATAGTTTATAAGACAATAGCTAAATGACTCATGGGTGATAGTATAAAAAAATTTATGTGATGAAAAATGGTTTCATAAGGTAATAACAAGATGATTCATAAGTTGATAGTAACGTAGTTTTTGAGATGATTGCAAAATAGTATATAAGATGTCAAGGAGGTAATTCATAAGCTATTCGTGAAATGATTGTAAGTAGTTTATAAAATGCTAGTTTAATGAACGATGGTAAAGTAGTTTGTCAATGATAGTAAAATAGTTTATAAAATGATAGTTTATCAATCGATAGTAAGGTCGTTCATTAATGACATCGACTTTATTTATAAGATGGTACTAAGATTATTTATGAGGTGGTATCAAAATAGTTTTCAACGGAATCACGTGACAGTTCATAATGTAATAGTGAGGAGTTTATGATGTGGTAACAAATTGTTTGTGAATTGATACAAAATAGTTTGTAAATTAACCAGGGAAATAGTTTACGGAAGACAACGAAATAGTTCATTATGTGGTAGTGAAATGGTTTATAAAGTAGTTGTAAAAATATTTAAGGAACCATAGTAGTTTTAAGGAATGGCTTGAATGAATATGTAGAGAGTTAAAGTAAAATCGATGAAGTTTTCACGACACCTGAGTTTGATAAATAATTTAAATCGTCCATATAGTACAACGAACATGTAAAAGGAAGTATAACATGAATTTATTAGAGGAAAATAGAGTCTATGATGGTTCCAACTTAGGTTTCACTAGGTAAGACGGGTCACAAGATGTGTAGGTGTTTCAACAGTATGAGGTGGGTATTCAAACTTGAAGTTGAATGGTAAGGTAACTAATGGAATTGGCGAACTGTGATATGTTTCAATGTTATGTAAATGGTATTATGTAAAATCATTAAAAGATTTCAAAAACCATCGTCTCATTCACAATGTCTTGAGAAAGTCTTAGTATTTATATAATTAACTTTTATATAAAACAAGTGTAAAATATTCGTAAGCGAAGGTCGGTATATATATATATATATATATATATATAATATAATATAATATATATATATTAAATATATATATATATATATAATTACACACACATATATATATATATATATATAAGTCACGTAAGCAAGTAATGTAAGCAAGTAGTGTGTATGCACATTGAAAAAGTTTGATGCGATGCAATGTTTGTGAAAACGGTTATAGTCTAGGTAAATATGCAACCTAGTTCTCTATAACCTTGGCTCTGAATACCAATCTGTAACACCCCCGAATTGGGTCACAACGGAATATTTTCCGGGAGCGTAACTTCATGAGTACCTTTGCACAAGATGCGAGAGAATGACCTTTAAACGTGTCGTTTGACAAATAATCTTGTATTGTTTAGACTCTAATGCACATCAAGTAAGCCAAGCATCTAATTCACCTAAGAAAAACATGCTTAAAAGTGTCAACATAAAGTTGGTGAGTTCATAGAGTTTTGTAAATGTAAATGTTGGATCAAAGATTTATAAAGTGTGTATGACCATTTAAATCCTTATAAAAGTCATAAAAATGCAAGTATATATGTTGAAATCATAAAACTATATATATATATATATATATAAACATATTGTGTTACAAATCCCGCCCATACAAGACTTGCAACGCATAAACTTAGATATATAGGTTTTTAAAGTACGTACAACACAAACCACACAAAATGCGTTTGTTAAAATGTTGGAATCCGAGATTTTGTAAAGTATGCATGACTATTGTATCTAGTACACTAGTCACCATGTGTGATTACGATTATACCCCTAAGTTCATGAAACTGTGACATAGACTTATAATTATGCCACTTTATTCAAGGCACGGTAGGAATTCATGTGCATGGTGTGCTGGCCCTGAGGCTCCAAGCCAGTCGTGATCAGACATGGAATAACGTTCGTTGGCTCGGTATATCGATACCAGTGATAGCTAATCACCCAAACGGGGGTTGTCAATCCACAATAGATCTATTTTATAACATCCGCGCTTACCCTCCAAGTAATTAACAGTTCATGCAACCTAAGCTAATCCGTAATCATTTGAATCAAAATAAAGGTGTTATGTCCATAAGTGAAAACAAGTATTGTATCTCTCAGCGGGATATGAAAATGAGTTTGTAATCAATCACGTAATGAGTTTGTAAACGTTTATGTAAACGAGTTTGTAATCAATCATGTAAATGAGTTTGTAAAGGTTCATGTATCAGAGTATATAAATGAGTTACGAAATCAAGTATGTAAACAAGTATGTAGAAGAGCATGTAAAAGAGATTGTAAATGAATATGTAAACAAGTTGTAATGAGCATGTATTATCCCCTGATATTTGTAAAGTAATGTAAAACAAGTGAAAGAGGGGATATAAACTCACCTCAAGTGAATGTGTTGATTATATAAATCAAGTATGTAAATCGTCTCGGAAATCCCGAATGCAACCTAATTAATTATAGATCGTATAAGTATAATGTATTTAATATAAATACTACATCACAAGTTATATAGTTACACCACCACCTAATAGTGTTTGTTTAATTTGAAAAGTCAACACAATGTTTAAATCGTATTTGTTAAATAAGTGTATACGTATTTGTATCCGTAAAATAAAGTATTATCTTTGTACGGCAATTGATTAATTATTGACAATATATTATTTAATATTGCTATTGATTATATAATAATATTATATAATTAGTTTAATTGTTTTTATAAAAATAGTGCACAAAAGTAAAAATAGTGCATACGGTTTTATAAACCTTATATCTTTATCGTTTCAACTTCGTTTTTCATGTTATTTATATCCATGGCTTCATATTAAATAATCTATCAAAATATCACATTTATAATATTTTTATTACTGATGAATAGTAACATTTACAGGTTTTGTATTATATATAAAACTACTTTTATATATTTAATTATATAAAACTCGTAAAAAGCATAACTTATTCATTTTAATTCCGTTTCGCTTGTTCTTTATATGTACGGAATCATGACGAGATAAACTATTTTATTAGAATACTCACTTTTTTTTATAAAAACCTGTTTCAAAGATAGCAGCCCAAAACAGTTTATAAAAATAGTTTTATAAACTTAAATCTTGCAAAACTCGTAACTCATTCGTTTTAATTCTGGTTTTAGTGTTATTTATATGCAAGGATTCCTATTGAGATGCTTTATCAAAATAAAATGTTTATAAAATTTTCCCAGATCTGTAACAGTAACCCATTTTATAAAATATATTTTATAAAAATACTTTTATATATTTATTTATCGTAATCTCGTAAATGTCATAACTTCTTCATTATAGCTCGATTTTTCGTGTTCTTTATATGCTTACGATCCTTATAAAATGTACTATTTTAATTAAATGTTTCCAAAATTTTCTTAGATTCTAAATCCAACAGTAGCTTTAAAACAGTGAGATATATATATGTTTCATAAATCTTGTTTTATGAATCATTCCTTGGTTCAACTTTGTACAAGTTCTTTACAATACTTTCTACCACAAGTCTTGTATATTTTGAGTCCGTTAAATTGTTCATAGTGATTGTTTAAGTGAAGTCCTCATGATCTTTTATTTATAAACTTTTATAAATAAACTTCCAACAAATTATTTTATAAACTAAACATATAATTTAATTAACACTTATATAAAGTGTGTTCTTCCATTTTAAACATTATTTCACCATACATATATATAAGTTCAAACCTTATATGATCTTGTAATGTTTCATAAATCATAAAAACAAACCTTGGTGGTGATTAACATAATAACAAATATGTAAAATAAGTAAATGAATAAATAGAAATGTTAGGGTTCAAGTAAACCTTAGAGGAGGGTATGAGAATGAAGAACACAAGCTTACACCTAAGCTTAAACCCAATATACTTCTAAGAAAATCCTAAAAACCCTAGCTTTCTTCTTGATTGCAAACCCTTATAAAATAATACTCAAGCTTCCAAACCACCTTGCAACACCTTAGATATGAAACCTAATGAAGCTTGTATACTTGAAAAATCAAAGCTATGCATGTTCTAAAAACCCAATTGGAGTCATAGGTTATGGAGGATGTAGAGAGAGTTTTGTGTGAAAGTTTACCTGCAAAATAGAAAGTGTTTAAGGCTTGTAGAGAGAGTGATGTGCCAATTTCTAGAGAAATGGGATTGTAAGAGTACTTGATTTGGTTTAAGCATGTGCTCATTATTTTGGAAGTATAATTTAAAATGGGTTTGTGTTTTATTCAAGATATATCTGACCTTATGTGGTATTTTTGTATATAACTGATTTAATTTTTGGGTATTGGGTATAAAAGTGGGTATTGTGTATTGGTGCTTCCGTGCACGCTTAAATGTATTTTATTGCGAAACATAAACGTTTTACGTAACCAATAAAAATAAAATATAAAAAGTTATAAATTATCCTTGTAATAATTATATAACACTTGTTTGACGTAAACTTTTACTTGTTTGTTGATCCCACTTGAATAGATCTTGCTTAGCTTGTAAAAGGCTTAGTTGTATTGAATAAATCCAAGACAACTATGATAAAAACATTGATTGAATATATCAAAGACTATGCGGAATCTAGTCTATGACACTAAGAAGAATAAGCAATAAAATAGTAACAAACATGATTGTATAATACCAAACTTTCAGCCTCAATATATTAATACGAACACTCTTAATAGTGTTAGGGTTATACAAAACCTTGAAGCTATAACAAAATGATTTCTAGATGATATGTGATGCTGAGATATTAAGATACTATTGAGATACTAACCTACATGCTCTAAGGTCTCCTTTTATACAGCAAGGAACCCTAATGGGCTTATAATGCATTTTCTATACATACATATCTTTTTCTAAAATATCTCATTCTTATCACATCAGCAGTACTAACATATAACTAACAGTACTAACTTATAACTAACAGCAGAAACTCTTCTCGCATTAGTAACTAATACTAGCAGTAGTAACTTTACAACTAGTAGTTTTTTTGACTTAGAATATTTCCTGCAGTCTTCACCAGCAGTAGAAACTATAACCAGCAGTAGTAATGTTCATAACTAGCAACAGTAACTTGAACGAGTAGTAGTAACAACAGTTAAGAAGCCTTTTATTCCTAACAATTGAATAAATCTTGATTAGCTTGTAAAAGGCTTAGTTGTATTGAATAAATCCAAGATAACTATGATAGAAACTTTGATTGAATATATCAAAGACTATGCGGAATCTAGACTATGACACTAAGAAGAATAAGCAATAAAACAGTAACAAACAAGATTGTATAATACCAAACTTCCAGCCTTAATATATTAATACGAACACTCTTAATAGTGTTAGGGTTATACAAAACCTTGAAGCTATAACAAAACGATTTCTAGATGATATGTGATGATGAGATATTGAGATACTATTGAGATACTAACCTACATACCATAGGGTCTCCTTTTATACACCAAGGAATCCTAATAGGCTTACAACACGTTTTCTATACATACATATCTTTTCCTAAAATATCTCATTCTTATCACATCAGCAGTACTAACATATAACTAACAGTACTAACTTATAACTAACAACATAAACTCTTCTAGCATTTGTAGCTAATACTAGCAGTAGTAATGACTTAGAATATTTCCTGTAGTCTTCACCAAAGGTAGAAACTATAACCAGCAATAGTAATCTTCATAACTAGCAGCAGTAACTTGAACCAACAGTAGTAACAGTTAAAAAGCTTTTTATTCCCAACAATCCTCCCCTAAACTTAATATTCATCATATTAATCATCAAGTTTCTTCAATAAAATCTTCTTATTCCTCAGGAGGATGTATTCAAACACTCTTCTACTTCTTAAGCTATGATCTTGTAAATCGGAGAAGTTCATAAGCAATTTCACACTCATGATCAACTTCTAGTCGTCTACTCAACATCCTTGAAAGCATTTCTTATGTAAGAGGATACTTTCTTTCTACTAGCATGTGAATAGTAATTCCAGTATTTGTCAATAGTAAATGAATTCCACATGAATCAAATAACCTCCAGGTTATCAATGTATAGTCTTGTTCAGATTTCTAGATTTCATCTTTCTCACTTGGCTTAAATAAAGTTATAAGATCTCCCCAAAGTAATCTGTCATATCTTTCTGGGCTTGCTGTCTCAAATCTTTCCTTTACTAGCCTGTATAGATCCAACACATCATGTCTATCAAAATCATTAAACATTACACTAAATATCTTGTAATATTTTTCACTTCCATCTGCCTTGATGATCTAATAATACATCTTGTCTTCTGCTAGAATGTGTGTCTTCCAGTCAACTATTGGATATTTTGTAGATAATGATTCAACATTAACAACTTCATCATCTCTTGGAACTATCTCTAAACAAAGTTGAAGTTCTGCCTTTTCTGCATCATCCTCTAGTTTTTGCCTCTTGACACTTTCTTCATCAAGTCCTTCACCTGCTCTTTTCTTACTAATTGTTTCCTTTCTACTGCTTTCAATTTTCTTTTCACTGCCTTCCACCACCTCTGAATCCTAGGAACAAATGAATTTACCCTATTCATTTCTTTGTCAAACAACATCTGAATTTCTTCAAAAGTTTTGTTCTTCAACTGAGTGTGTTTGTATCCAATCATGTTTCTCAAATAGGTAGACATGTAATTCCTCTTTTATGCTTTAATTGGTGGTTTTCTTTTGATCTTTTCAGCTTTGCAAAGTACTTATTCCTCTTGTCCATTAACTCTATAAACAATCTTGACCCCTCTTCAATGGTCAATTCTCCCCATTCTTCTGCTTGTAGTCTCTAACTCATAATCTGCCTCTATCAAAGCTTGAGTATTATCCCAAGAAATTAAGTTAGCCGCTTCTTCTCTTTGTATTGTAACCCTTTCTTCTTCTTCTAACTCAGCCTCTAATTCTTCTGCAAGTCTTTTAGCCACTTCTTCATCAAACATAATATGATCCTTTTTCTTTAATGGCTTCTCTAGTTCAATCATTTTGGCTTTTCCCTTGTCTTTTAGATCATGTTGTGAAGGAGGTACTGCTTTTCTTGTTCCAGACTCACTAGGTTCTTGCAGAGTCACTCATCTTGTTGGTCTAGTAGCAGGCTCACTAGATTTTTCTTTTGATCCTCTTTCTTTTACTTTTTCTTTTGATTTCTTACTTCTCATCTTCATAAGTGTCTGAGCAACTGTGAGATCTTCATCTTCAATAAGAGTTGTTGTTGTTGGAGGAGTACTTGGCTTAGCAGTACTAACAGATACACCAGCAGTATTAATTGGTGCATTGGCAATAGTAACATTAATATCCTGATCATATCTCCCCAGAGTTTCTGCATCCTCTTAAAACCATAAAATATCTTCTTTTTCTTCATTCCTCCCCTGTTTAGATGCATCCTCCTGATCATCCAAACTTTTATCAGCAGAGGACTCTATCATGACTTTGAATAATCTTGATACAAGTCCGAACACACTATATATATATATATATATATATATATATATAAATATATATATATATATATATATATATATATATATATATATAATATAATAGTATATAAGGATTATATCAAATAATAGTATAGTAAGTATTTTCCGTCCGGTTTGAGAAACAAACTTTTAACCAAAGTAGTCTCAAAAACCTCCCGGGACATTTTCCCTCGACGAAGCATGAATTGAAAATCGGTTAAGTCCGTGATTGCGCGTTTTAAATGGTTTAAAATGATTTTGATTTGGGTTCCTAAATCCTACTTGACATATTAATAAAAACATAAAAACGAGCAAAGCAATAAAAATAATTAAACATGTAAAAGCATAAACAAAAAATGAGTATTAAAAAAAAAACGAGACAAAATAAAGCAAGCATAATAAATTCAATTTTTACAATATGCAAACTTCTAAAATAAAATTCTACCTTTAAAAGAAATTTAAGCAAGCATAATAAATTCAATTTTAAAATTGCAAACTTCTAAAAATAAATTCTACATTAAAAGAAATTATATTTTTTATTTTTATTTTATTTACTTATTTATTTTTTATTTAAAAAAACTTTAATCTAAATAAATGTCGCAAATTAATAATCTCTAATCATATTTTAAATCCGCACTAATTTCTAAATGAGCAAATAAATCAACTAACTAAATATGGCAAACGTTATAACATCAAAAGATAAAAATAAGTCTACACTAAGCATGGGAAAAATCAAATAGGCAAACATATTATAAAACGATAAAATAAATCTACTCTAAGAATTGAAAAAGGATTAGAAAATGAAACCGATTTAGAGACCCGCAATTAAACGAAAACCACCCGACTTATTTAGCTAAAGCAAATAATCAAATTCGGTCTAGCTAAATAAGCCCTTAAGCTCCGCGCCTCATGAGTTGACCGGTACCAAAAGGCAAAACACAAAACACAAACTAACAAACTGTTAAAATTAAAAAAAAACACTTTTAAATTACAAGTGCAATATAACAATATGTTGTTATTCTACTCGAATTTAACAAATCAAACAAGGCCTACTTTAGATTTATGCAAACCAAATAGAAAAGTGGCACATTTTAATTTCAAACGACCCAAATCATCAAACGGGCCAAACTCTAGTTAAAATAAACGTAACAAAGAGCTTATTACGATAAATGAATTTTAACTCTCAAAATAAGCAAATTTAATAAGCCAAAACAAATAAGCACAATCGACTAAGCACACACTAATAAGCCACGAAAAATAAATATTGAAATAGTCGAATAGAATAAGCATTTAAAACTTAATAAGCTAAACGATTGGTTCAGTATAAGCTAGTTCGAGTTTAATAGATGAAACTTTCTAATAAGCTAACACTCAAACGAGATAAGCACTACTTAAATCTAATAAGCAAACGAGACTTGGCAACCTACATACGAACCAAGAAATAAGCATCCATAAAATCCAAAACATATTTATAAGCAAAATGATTTCGAGATGATAATCTTAAGCCTCGAGATAAGCAAGATACCAAACTAAATAAGCTCAAAACTAATCAAATAACAATAGAAAACAGCAACTATGACTCACATTAAGCTATAAGCACTTTAAACATCTCAAATGACGAATCGAATAAGCAAATAAGCTCACAAAATATTGATCTAACAATTATTAGCTCACATAAAATAAAATAAGCTGTTTAAAAGCTTATCTTAACAGAAAATATGAGCTTCTAATAAAACAAAAACAAATTAAGCATAGAGATAAGCTATATTCGAGCTTATTAAGGCTTATTAATTTGAAGGGTTTTTGGCATTAAATAGTCGCGTACTTTCTCAAATGTGCTAATATGGTATGTGTACTAAAAAAATTGCCCATATGGTACCTCAACTTTCAATTTCGTGCTAATATGGTCATAAACTTTTTTTTCCACCTGCTTGACCTACAAACTGATGATGTGGTCTGCCAAGTCATCAAAAGTGTACGTATTCTAAGTTTTCGTCCGATTTCTTACGTATTCGTCCAATTTCTTAAGTTTTCTTTCGTTTTTTACGTTTGCGTCTGATTTCTAACGTTTTCGTCCTTTTTTATACATTTTCGTCCGATTTCTTACGTTTCTGTCTGTTTTTTACGTTTTCTCCGATTTCTTACGTTTTCGTCTATTATTTACGTTTTCGTCTGTTATTTTACGTTTATGTCAGTTTTTTTTACGTCTTCGTCTGATTTCTTACGTTTTTTCCGTTTTTGTCCGATTTCTTACGTTTTCGTCCGATTTCTTACATTGTCGTCTGTTTTTTTACGTTTTGTCTGATTTTCGTACGTCTTACGTCCGTTTTATTTTAACGTTTTTTCGTTCATTTTTCACAACGGTTTTTCTCTTCTTCGATTTCTTAACGTTCGTCTGTTTTTTATGTTTTCGTCCGTTGTTTTACGTTTTCGTCTGTTTTTTATATTTTCGTCTATTTTTTACGTCTTCGTCCGATTTCTTACGTTTTTGATCGTTTTCTAACGTTTTCATTTACTAATTTTCCGTCTGTTTTCCTTCCTTTTTGGAACGTTTTTCTTTTGTATATTTGACCTCCTTTCTTTTCTTCTTTCGTTATCCTTACGTTTTATACGTTTTAATATCAATTAAAAAACAGACAAAAACGTAAAAATGAACAAAAACAGACGGAAACGTAAAGAAAACAGACGAAACACGAAAAATAAAAAAAAAACCGGACGAAACGTAAAAGAACGGACGAAAACGTAAAAATTGTGCGAAAACCTTAAAAAACGTAACGAAAACGAAAAAAAAAAAAAAAAAAAACAAACGGAAACATAAAGTATAAAACCAGAAGGAAACGTAAGAAAACAGACGAGAACACGAAAACGAACGAAAACATAAAAAAATGGACGAAAACGTAAAAATGGACGAAAACGTAAAAAATGGACGAAAACGTAAGAAATTGGATGAAAACGTAAAAAGACGGACGAAAACGTAGGAAATGTGACAAAAACGTAAAAAATCGGGAGAAAACGTAAAAAAATGAACGAAAACGTAAAGTATAAAACCAGATGAAAACGTAAGAAATCAGACGAAAATGTAAAAAAAACATAGCATTTTTAGTACACGTACCATATGAGTACATTTGAGAAAGTAGATAACTATTTAATGTGTGTTTAATACAAACAAATACTTTATATTTTATTAATAAAATGGCACGTCAGCTTTTGGAACAAATTTAGCCGGTTTAACCAGTAGTCGGTAAAAAAGTGACCATATGGGCATGAAAGTGAAAGTTGAGGTACCATATGAGCAAATTTTTTAGTACACGTACCATATGGGCACATTCGAGAAAGTACGCGACTATTTAAAGCCAAAAACCCTAATTTGAAAAGTACTTAAAAACTTATTAGAATGAATCATATTTACTTGGAAAGCTTATAGGAATCATTTTCTAAGTCATTAAGAACTTTTGAGAATAATAAGATGCGAAAATAAGCACGGAAATTTAGCTTATTGAATAAGCTAAACGAAAACAAAGAGAAACGATTGATTTAAGCAAAAGTTAAGCAAAGCAAGATCTTCATTAAGCGTCAAACAATTTTTATTATATCATATTAATAAGCTTGAGACAAGAGTTGAGTTCAATAAGCAGTAAAAATAAAATAAGCTATTACAAACTTAGAATAAGCTAAAAACTTTAAAGAAAGAAAAAAACTAAACTAAAAAAAAACTCTCCCAAAGTGAGGTGGAGCGGTTTTAATTTATAGGAGGAGGAGGGGTGAAAATGTAATATTGGACCCAATCATTGGGTACTCAACGAGCCAATCATTCGCCTGATTTAGTACTCCCTCAGATCAAGTGTGAATCACAGGCTGATCGAGCCGTTCAAGTAATGCCACATGTACTTGTTGAATTCCTTCAATCGAACGCACAATTATTGACTGTTAGATTGTTTAGCATGAAATGTGAAATGAATTGTAAGAATAAAAATTACCCCCGCCACGTGTCTACATCTATATTTGTTCTTCCAAGTTGATAGTGGGTTTGCACGTGGCCAATTTGATTTAATTAGTAGCATGTGCTGCATGACATCACCTGATGTCATCTTCTCACTATTAATTCCATACAACAGATTTTCTAAAATTCATTTTGGGCCAAGATGTTAGGCCTAACTTGATGATTAGTTATCATGTGAATATATGGGTTGGCCCGGCCCATAGAATGGGTTACGGGCTGGCCCATTAATATCCGGGGGCACCTTTGGATTCGTTTTCTAGCACTCTTTCCATTCCCGTGCTCGGTTTTGTCTGCTTTGCCTTTGTTTTTGTCCATTTCTTTAATATCCGTACCTGCACATACACAAACACAAAAACAAGCATATATTTGCAATTTTTATTATGTTTTTGGTCTTTTGAGTTCGTTTTTCATGGTAAAAGGTATGTATAAAATAGCGAATACCAAATTCCCCCATACTAAAGTATTGCCGTGTCCTCACGCAATGTAATAAATACACGCTTAAAACTAAAAATTCCAATCCCCCCAAACTAATCACTTTGAAAAGTAGCAAAGTGCTCATCTAAAGGGATTAAGGAATCAATAGTTAAGAAACGCCCCGTTTTTCCATTTTCAACATTTTTCCATTTTTTTCATCACTTTCCATACTTCAACACTTCATAACATTGTGCTTTCATTATTCTCCGATAATACTTAGGATCATAGAACAAGCAAAATAAATTCATCGTCCCCAACTTTCACTTTTCCATACTAAGCTTAAAAACAAGATCATTGTCAAATACAAGTCATGATACTAACACTACTCATAAATACTAATTGTGTACTTACTTTTCCTCCCGCAAATCCTAAGTTTGTATCTCAAGATTTTACTTAAGTCATATACCCGAAGGCTCTTTAAGACTTGTTTCGATATTTATTTAATCCAAAAATAAAGCGGGACGGTTGAAAATAAAGTTTAGCTTCCACCCTTATCCTTGAAAAACCGATGAAGTGAACGAAATTTTGGCTTTTGTTGCTTTTGCCTTAATTCATGTCATATACCCTAAGGCTCTTTAAGACATAAATCAAGTAATATTATTTACACCATATACCCTTAGGCTCTTTAAGGTGCAAATAACTAAGCAGCATAATCACTAATTTTATAAGTACCATATACCCTAAGGCTCTTTAAGGTACAAATAATTTCATGATTAGTATTACTTTTGCCATATACCCTAAGGCTCTTTAAGGCAAAAAGTAATAAAATGATTAACTCTACTCATACCATATACCCTAAGGCTCTTTAAGGTATAAGTAAAGCAATAAACATGTGATGCATATAATAAGCCAAAATTCGAATCATCGACTTCCAAATCAAAGGGAAGTTACTAAAAATTAAATTGAACCGGACAACCTTATTTATTAAACATTTATGCATATAAGTGAGACAAGCTAATGGGAGAAAAAGCCACAATTAATACTTATGAGCTTGAAAGAAAACCAACTATTCTACGTTTAATATCATGACTTATAATTAACACTATCATTTCTCTATCATTTCTCGTTCTTCGCAATTTAAAATCTCTAAGAAAAGGAGACTCGTCAATGCTTTAGCCTACGAATTAAATCGGCTCTGTTAACAATTCACATCGACTTCAACAAACATCAACTCTAAAAAATCGATTCGTGCATAAAGGAACAGCCTACATAAGACTAAGCAACAAACTCATTAAATATGTTAAGGTAAAAAGCTAATGTATAAAACCTGTCGGGAAATCAAAATTTATTTTCATCATATCATACCAACTCTTATTTCAATACTTTATTCCCCAACCATTTTTCACTTTATCATGGCAAAAGAAAAGTTCTTAAATATTTGCTATATTTCACATAAAATCACATATTTTTGGTGGAAAAACGTTTAAGTGAGAAAAACGGGTTGCAGTAGAATCAATCGATAGAGTCTCCCCCATAGACTAAAACTAAATAGTGTCCTCAATGTGAAACTGATACCCCATACTAATTCAAAGCATAATTTCAAGTTAATAAGGATCTCTAAACCAAAGTCTAAAGCCATTTATTAATATGCTAAAATAAACGATAATCGATACGATTAGGATATTGGATTCCCTAAATGACGCTGAAGGATATAAGCTCGAATGTATAATAGACAAAACCGATGAGCACGAGAGTTCTTCAAAAATCCAGGCGGTAACCTGACATAAACTCACAAAACACAAAACATAAGAAAGAAAGAACGAAGCAAGCCTTCTAACATTATTGTATAGAAAATAGATAGAGAAAGAAAGAAACGCTATGTATTTGTTAACCGAGTCACGAGCTTGACTCTACCCCGAATTAAGTTTTGTCCAGGGAAAGCAAATGGAAAAGAAAATCAATCGGGCTTATCATTAATGTTGGAAAAACATAAAAGCAAAGAAATTTCCATCCGACGATAATGCCACTGGCTCTAAGTGGAGATGCCGGGGTCGAAAATGGTGTCTTCACTCCCGGTGGAGAGAAGTAAAGGAGAATCCGCAGGGTAGGTGAGAAACGAGAGAAAAATCCAAATAACAAATGGTGAAGAAAACGACATCTTCAACATTTTGAGAAACAACAATCTCACCTCCCCTTGGGTCAAAACATTCGTCTTCGTTAAGCTCATCAAAATTGTTAATCACGGGCGTATCAGGCTCAAAATTTTAAGCTGAAATCAACATCCGTGGTTTCCGGAGGAGGACAGGGAAAAGCGGATAGAAAAGAAAAGATTTTCAAACTCCGAAGTTCCAAAAAGAGGGTCCATTTGAAAATCATAATATAACAATGCTATCAACCCTCCCTGATCGGGGCTCAATTCATCAAAAAGAAATGACTCATACTCCGGAGAAGAGAGTTATTAGCATAGATAGTGTACAGTATTGCCACTTCCTCCGACTCTTCTGTATGATCGCTAAAAGTCTAGAATTCAGGTAAAGAGTTATCCGAAAAAGAGAAAGAAGTGTCGGACTTCTCAAAGAACGAATTACTATCCGTGGCGGAGATCGGGACTAAGGAAGGAGACTTGAGCACACGATCAGGAGTAGGCTTGTCATTCAGAGATTCGATATTAGTAATAAGACGACTAATGTTCAACAATTTCTCATGAAGAATAATGTCTTGGATTTGAAGAATATCTTCTAAGTCAAATTCTTTCTCTTCTTGATCATTATTCACCTCCTCTAAGCTAACGTACTCGATGTCCTCAAAATCATCGTCATCACTCGAAGTATCATCATCGTTTGAATCGGATAAAATCTCAGAATGATTGCTCAAAGCATCAAAAGTAGAAGGATCTTCACAAACAGGCACATCACACGTATCGTCGAAAATACCCTTGAACTCACTTGGGATTGGGACAAGGATCTCAACACTAGACTTTATTACTTCGTTCGATTCCGTTTCCGAAACAGTGTCAAGATGCTCGTCCCCCATTATGAGAGAGTTATCGGGCTCCACGGTCGGTAAGTCGGGTGTGATTACCTTAGGCTTTCTATATATAATAGTATACTCATCATCGTCATCATCATAAAAAGGTAGGTGCTATTGCAGCTTGGACAATAATTAAATTTCTGATAAGCTCTCACTAAATATATTGCACATCTTTAAGGAGTTATAAACTCATCAATTCCTTGAATATCCCTTTTGTTGATATTGCTCGTCCGTCAAAGCATACTTAATTTTTGCCAAATCTCTCTCCCAAGCAAATCAATATAACCTTTAGGTATACTTACAACCAAAAGTAATTCGACTAAACTTCCTTAAGAAGGTATAAATGTCTTTCATTAACACTTCCACATCGCCGATCATAGAAAAATTCCCATATGGAGTAAAACTTTGACTTGCCGGCTTCTCCTGCTTTGGTTTAATTCCTTTAAGAATTTGCAAATCATTCATAAGCTTAAGTAGCAATTCTTGCATAACTTCATTTATTCTGCACCTTTTTTCCTTACTTCTTATTTTTAAGAAATCTCTCCTCAGCTAGTAATAAAGCCATGCACTTTTCTTCAGGAGGTATATGATCATACTCCTTTAAAAATGCTTGAATGATTTCCATCAGATTTTCTCTAGCTTGCAACAATTCTGTATCTGTTGCTTGAGGAGGATGATGAATTTCGGGAAACTGCGGGGGTTGATATTGGTCAAAACCGGAAAAAATCGAATCATAACAAAAATTAAGATCATAATTTTGGTTCATCGGTTGACACTGAACATTTTCATGAAGAACCCCGCAATTTTAACAAGGAAATAGATGTTACTGACTCGGAGAATAAGGTAGAGGTTGGTTAAATCCAAAGTCTTAATTGTAACAGGAACCCTGGTCAAAGACGGGTGTGTTCCCTGTTTGACAATCGTAACCTCGGATGAAAATCCACCTCACAAAATTCACACGTAGTATGTCTCGTATTGGTATTGTGGAGGTTGGTTGAAGTAGTTCGGTGTTTCATTATAAGAATAAGGATTTGGGTCATAGACAAACTCATCTCCGGATCTACCTTGCCAAAATCTCGATAGTTTCCACCATTAAAGGAACCTCCCACAATACAGCAAACCAAATGGTTAAATACGAAGACTTGCCGAAGAAATTAAACGGAATAGAGGGATAAAGAAATAGAATAAAATGTAATAAGAAGGATAAAGAAGAAAATGTTTTTTAGATTTAAATAATAGAGAGTGAGAAAAGAAAATAAACTAAAAAGAAAAAATATTTTTGGTAACCGCAAAATAAACGTGCACGGGTACCTCTCTAAAAATACTTACAAGAAAGCGTAGGAAGTTGTAAGCGGCGATGCGCTATTAGAATAACCTTCCCTTTTGGGTGATGTTGATCAAACCCGCCTTAAACTTTCCTTATAGCACGTAATCTAAAGGTAAGCCGTAACAACGATTAACTAAAGGTTATTTTTATATTAAAAGAAAATAAAAATAGAAGTATAAAATATTTTTGTATTTTTATGGTTTTATAATAAAAGAAAATATTCACAATAGAAAAGTGATAACTTCACGAGGAAGGTTCTTCAAAAACATTAATCTTCGAACGAAACTCGATAGTTGTACACACTCTCTAGATTTCTTTATTGTTCTTTGGTGTGTAATTACGAGTCCAAACACACTATATATATAATATAATATATAAGTATATAAGGATTATATCAAATAATAGTATAGTAAGTATTTTCCGTCGGGTTCTAGAAACAAACTTTTAACCAAAGTTGTCTCAAAAACCTCCCGGGTCGTTTTCCCTCGACGAAGTGTGAATTGAAAATCGGTTAAGTCCGTGATCGCGCGTTTTGAATGGTTTAAAATGATTTTGATTTGGGTTCCTAAATCCTACTTGACATATTGATAAAGTAAATAAAAGCATAAAAACGAGCAAAGCAATAAAAACAATTAAACATGTAAAGCATTAAACAAAAATGAGTATTTAAAACGAGACAAATAAGCAAGCATAATAAATTCAATTTTAAAATTGCAAACTTCTAAAAATAAATTCTACATTAAAAGAAATTATATTTTTTATTTTTATTTTTATTTTATTTATTTATTTATTTTTTATTTATTTTTATTTTTTATTTAAAAAAAACTTTAATCTAAATAAATGTCGCAAATTAATAATCTCTAATCATATTTTAAATCCGCACTAATTTCTAAACACTAAATGAGCAAATAAATCAACTAACTAAATATGGCAAACGTTATAACATCAAAAGATAAAAATAAGTCTACACTAAGCATGGGAAAAATCAAATAGGCAAACATATTATAAAACGATAAAATAAATCTACTCTAAAAATTGAAAAAGGATTAGAAAATGGAACTGAATTGGAGACCCGTAATTAAACGAAAACCACCCGACTTATTTAGCTAAAGCAAATAATCAAATTCGGTCTAGCTAAATAAGCCCTTAAGCTCCGCGCCTCATGAGTTAACCGATACCAAAAGGCAAAACACAAAACACAAACTAACAAACTGTTAAAATAAAAAAAACACTTTTAAATTACAAGTGCAATATAACAATCTGTTGTTATTCTACTCGAATTTAACAAATCAAACAAGGCCCACTTCAGATTTATGCAAACCAAATGGAAAAGTGGCCCATTTTAATTTCAAACGGCCCAAATCATCAAACGGGCCAAACTCTCGTTAAAATAAACGTAACAAAGAGCTTATTACGAAAAAGGAATTTTAACTCTCAAAATAAGCAAATTTAATAAGCCAGAACCAATAAGCACAATCGACTAAGCACACACTAATAAGCCACGAAAATTAAATATTGAAATAGCCGAATAGAATAAGCATTTAAAACTTAATAAGTTAAACGATTGGTTCAGTATAAGCTAGTTCGAGTTTAATAGATGAAACATTCTAATAAGCTAACACTCAAATGAGATAAGCACTACTTAAATCTAATAAGCAAACGAGACTTGGCAACCTACATACGAACTAAGAAATAAGCATCCATAAAATCCAAAACTTATTTATAAGCAAAATGATTTCGAGATGATAATCTTAAGCCTCGAGATAAGCAAGATACCAAACTAAATAAGCTCAAAACTAATCAAATAACAACAGAAAACAGCAACTAGGACTCACATTAAGCTATAAGCACTTTAAACATATCAAATGACGAATCGATTTAGCAAATAAGCTTACAAAATATTGATCTAACAATTATTAGCTCACATAAAATAAAATAAGCTGTTTAAAAGCTTATCTTAACGGAAAATATGAGCTTCTAATAAAAAAAAAAAAATTAAGCATATAGATAAGCTATATTCGAGCTTATTAAGGATTATTAATTCGAAAAGTACTTAAAAACTTATTAGAATGAATCGTATTTACATGGAAAGCTTATAGGAATCATTTTCTAAGTCATTAAGAACTTTTAAGAATAATAAGATGCGAAAATAAGCACGAAAATTTAGTTTATTGAATAAGCTAAACAAAAACAAAGAGAAACGATTTATTTAAGCAAAAGTTAAGCAAAGCAAGATCTTCATTAAGCATCAAACAATTTTTATTATATCATATTAATAAGCTTGAGACAAGAGCTGAGTTCAATAAGCAGTAAAAATAAAATAAGCTATTACAAACTTAGAATAAGCTAAAAACTTAAAAAAAAGAAAAAACTAAAATAAAAAAAACTAAAAAAACTCTCCCAAAGTGAGGGGGAGCGGTTTTAATTTATAGGAGGAGGAGGGGTAAAAATGTAATATTAGACCCAATCATTAGGTACTCAACGAGCCAATCATTTGCCTGATTTAGTACTCCCTCAAATCAAGTGTGAATCACAGGCTGATGGAGCCGTTCAAGTAATGCCACGTGTACTTGTTGAATTGCTTCAATCGAACGCACAATTATTGACTGTTGGATCGTTTAGCATGAAATGTGAAATGAATTGTAAGAATAAAAATTGCCCCCGCCACGTGTCTACATCTCATTTGTTCTTCCAAGTTGATAGTGGGTTTGCACGTGGCCCATTCGATTTAATTAGCAGCATGTGCTGCATGACATCACCTGACGTCATCTTCTCACTATTAATTCCATATAACAAATTTTCTAAAATCCATTTTGGGCCAAGATGTTGGGCCTAACTTGATGATTAGTTATCATGTGAATATATGGGCTGGCCCGGCCCATAGAATGGGTTACGGGCTGGCCCATTAATATCCGGGGGAACCGTTGGATTCGTTTTCTCGCACTCTTTTCATTCCCGTGCTCGGTTTTGTCTGCTTTGCCTTTGTTTTTGTCCATTTCTTTAATATCCGTACCTGCACATACACAAACATAAAAACAAACATACATTTGCAATTTTTATTATGTTTTTGGTCTTTTGAGTTCGTTTTTCATGGTAAAAGGTATGTATAAAATAGCAAATACCAAATCTCCTCTTGAGTTATGGAGTTCTTGCAATTTTCTTCTTTTCCAATTTCTTGACTCTCTTATTTAGACTAGTAATCTCCAAATCCTGAGCAGTCTTGACATTCTCTTAGGCAAGAACCCTATTAGACAATTTTGTACAAATTTCCATCAATATATTTAGTTTCATTATGTCCTCTCCACTTCCAAGTATGTTAACTCTTGAGAGAGGTGGATCATTGGACTGTTTAGACAACCTCTCAAACCTAGTTTGAGCAGGTCTGTCCCATAATATGGTATCTTGGCGCCTGGGACAACTACTTGAACCAGTTCCCTAAGGAATAGGCTCATTAAGTGTTGCCATGGATTGGGTCCTAATTATGTTACCATTGTCCTGCTGTGCATCTAAGCTAGCAGCAGTAGTAGCAGCCCTTTCCATACTGTCTCCCCTTTCCTCATAGACAGTCTCATCTGCTACAAGGGTAGTAGGTCCACTAGACTGAGATATCTCAGTGGGCCTTTAGGTTTTCCTACGTTTATAAGTCTTTTAGGGTTGTGATGATGATGCAATAATAGAGATTGGTTCAATATTAGATGGGGAAGCAGTAGTAGGTATGTGTTGGGGTTTAGTGGGTTGTCCTGAACCTTATCCCACACCTGCTTGAGGTTGTATCAACATAGTAGCAAATAATGGTGTCACAGTCCCTGAAAAATCTTTTCCTTGCCTTCTCATGTTTTCAAAAACCTTTTTAGTATAAGAAGGTGTATCATACTCATCATTAATAGTTGGTGTAAGATTTTCAGTTTGATTGTTCAAAAACAGTTGTAAAAACCTTGGATACATTAAAAACATTTTAGAATTAGGATTCAAGTTTCTCAACATACCATCAAAAATCAATTTAGAAAAATTAAACTTTTGATTCTTAGCTAAACATATAAGTGTAGATGCAATATTTGTACCAAATTCATTCCATGCAGTTGATTTTGAACTTAAACATTGCAAGATGGTATGTATAAGATACTTCCATTGATAGGAAAAATAAGATTTATAAAAAGTAAGTCTATCAGAAAGATTCTCATATCCCATCAATTGAAGGTTTTCAAAATTTTTAGTGTTTGTGAGACAAGCAATACCATCCTCATCATTAAATTGAAGATCTCTCCTCACATATGATTCTGATATTACTATTGTCTTACCATTAACTTTGGCACGTATTTGTCTTTCATTATTGACTATTTTAATCTTTGCAGTAGACCAAAACTTCTCAATATAAGAGACATAGATAGTTGGACTTACAGTTAAGGCATATTGGATTGGGTTAGCATTCAGAAAGTCCACTATCTCATCAAAATCAGCATTCTATATGGATTTTTCCATGTAAGCAACCATGTTGTGTGAATCAATAAATTTTAGAGCCTCCATGAATGATAATTGTTGAAGTCGGTGATGAAATCGAGTTTGGGTTTGTAGTTTAGAGAGTATTAGAAGATTAATAACGAATATAGTGTGATTATATGCACTTAAATATGTATTCAAGAAAACCTATACATGAAGTTTTCATTTTATAGTCAAAGAATACCCTCAGCAGTTGTAACTCCAACGGTAACCTAGCACTAGTAAGTAGCCTGGCAGTATTGACTTTTGCCTAGCAGTACTAACTTTTGCCTAGCCGTAGTAACTTTCGCCCAACAGTACTAAGTAATGCCCAACAACATTAACTTCCGAGTTACCAGTTTTAACCTCAATTTTGTTCCAAAAAGCATTTCTATCATCATTTTTGATTCCCACAAGCTCTCTTTCTGTTTTTATTCTCACTTTATCTCTCAATTCTTTTTGCTGAGAATTCTCTCTGTCTGTTTTTGATTTCTCTCAATTCTTTTAAGCTCACTTTTTCTCTCTATCTATTTTTGCTTTCACTTAATGCTCACAGTATTAATTATAACAACAAAACTAATTATACTTACCAGTAGTAAGTTAGTCCAACACCACTAACTTTAATTCCATCATTAGCTGCTGTTCAATTCCATTTCAAGCATTATTTATGCAAAATCCGCTGCATACCAACATAATTAACCTCCCTTTAATCAATACTTCAGGGGTTAAGCATTCCAATACTTGCAATCAGATATTGAAATCTACTAACATCAAATGCCTTTGTGAGTAAATCTGCAACATTATAATCATTGTAAATCTTGATGACTTGAATTAATCTCTTTTCATATGAATCCCTGATGAAGTGATGTCTAATCTCAATGAGCTTAGTCTTTGAGTGAAACACTAGATTCTTAACTATGCAAATGGTGCTTTCATTGTCAATGAAAATCTTGGTGTTCATGAAGTTGTATCCATAATCAAATAATTGATTTTAGATCCATAACACTTGGCCACAGCAATTTGATGTAGTTACATACTCTGCTTCATTAGTAAAATTGGCAACTACAATTTGCTTCTTGCATTGCCATAAAATTAATTTGCTTCCAAGAAATTGACAACTTCCTATTGTGGATTTCCTGTCTAAACTTGCACCAGCATAGTCACTATCAGTATAAGCTTCCAAATCAAATGGTGAGTCCTTAAGATACCAAAGGCCCAATTTAGGTTGACCTTTCAAGTATCTAAAGATTCTTTTCATAGCATGAAGATGTGAAACTTTAGGTGTGACTTGAAATCGTGTACAAGCACATACAACAACAACAACAACGATACCCAATCCCGCCTACGCAGGGTGTACAAGCACATACAACAAACATTATATCAGGCCTTGAAGATGTTAAATATATTAATGAGCCAATCTTTAATCTATGTAAGTGAACATTAACATCTTCAACATTTTCATCCTTCATCAAAGGCTTTGAGGTCTCTATAGGTGTACTTGATGTCTTTATAGTTGAAAAGCCAAACTTCTTTAAAATTTCATCCACATACTTGTCTTGACTGATGAAAAATCCATCATTTTTCTATGTCACTTGTAGTCTTAAGAAGAAGGTTAGCTCATCTAGAACTTCTTATGCATTAATTTCTCAAACTCAGTGCATAAACTCTTCTTAGTGGATCCAAAAATGATATCATCAACATATACTTGAACTAGTAGAATATCACCTTTGACCTTTTTAATGAACAAAGTCTTATCTATTATTCCTCTCTGAAATCCATTGTATAATAAATAGGTAGATAAAGTCTCAAACCAAGCTCTAGGAGCTTGATGTAGACCATATAATTCCTTTTCTACCTTATAAACTCTGTCAGGGAACTCTAGATCTTCAAACCCTAGAGGTTGACAAACATAAACTTCCTCTTCAATCTTGCCATACAAAAATGCACTCTTCACATCCATCTGGTATACAACAAAGTATTTGAATAAGGCATAGGATAAGAGCAGCCTAATTGCTTCAATCCTAGCAACTGGAGCAAAAACCTCATCATAATCTATTCATTCTTCTTGAGTGTAACCCTGTGAAACCAACCTAGCCTTGTTCTTGATTACAATGCCTCTTTCATCTTTCTTGTTCATGTACACCCATTTAGTACCAATGTCTTTTTTTCCATATGGTAAATCCACCAAGGTCCAAACCTATTGTAACTTGAACTGCAGAAGCTCGTCTAGCATAGCTTCTATCCAGCTTGGATCTTTTAATGCCTGGATTACCTTTTTGGGCTTTGCTTGTGATAAGAAACATGCAAACAGATAATTTTAAAAATCTTTGTGGTTGATCCTCTATTGTACTGAACTAAACATACCATGTTCAGTCACACTTTTTGTCATCCTTTTAGTTTGAGGTGCTGAATGTAAATCTCTAATGATTTGTTCAAATGGATGATCCTTGTGAATTCTGATAGTTGGAATAGGAGTGACAGGCATGAATGCATCCAAATTGTTCATGTCAGCCTTTGCACCAACACCTTCTTCATCTTTTGAATAGATAATCTCTTCCAAATTAGGCATATTTGGATCATCAGTACATCCATAGACTGTATTCTCATCATCAACATTATCCATTATGCTAGCAGTATTAACAGTTGAACTAACAGTATTAATAATGTTAGTACTGTAAACATTTTCATCCTTCTCTTGATTAACTCTTGGCTCCTCTGTATTTGGGACTTCACTATTTTCATCCTTTTGATCTTCAGCATCCTTCTTTTCCTCCTCCCCTAATGGTTTGAATCCAACATCAGGAGAATCCTTTGAACTAGAAGAGAATGGTGGATTTTGAGTACATAGTGGTAGCAGTATATACTCATGACTAGGTATTGTCTTCTTCTTAGCTTGACCTGCATCTATACTTTCTTTGGTACCTGCATTACCATTAGTTTGATTCCCTTCAACAACTAGCTTATAATTTATAGATTTTGTTAGTGTATCAATATCAAAAAGCCATTCTGATCTACTCCCTGCAATAGTAGGTTTATTTTCAAGAAAAGTAATGTGCAAGTTCTCTTATACTATCTTGGTTCTACTGTTAAATACTCTAAATGCCTTGCTATTCACAGAGTATCCAACAAAGAATCCCTCATCAGCCTTCCCATCAAACTTACCTAGGTGGTCTAAGGTATTAAGAATAGTAACAAGACACCCAAATGGTCTCATGAAGCTTAAGGCAGGTTTTCTACCTAGAAAAAGTTTATAAGAGGTCTTGTTGTGATGCTTGATTACTAATACCTTATTTTGTACATAACAAGCAGTATTAACTACTTCATCCCAAAAGGTAGTAGGTAACTTTGAATCAGCTAGCATAGTTCTAGCAGCCTCTATTAGTGTTCTATTTTTCCTTTCAGCTACTCCATTTTGTTGTGGAGTCCTAGCAACACTAAATTCTCTCTTAATCCCTTTCATCTCATAGAACTGATTCATTTCCTTATTCTTAAATTCAGTTCCATTGTCACAACTGATTATTATAACTCTATGATTTATTTGATTTTCTATTCCTGTTATAAAAGCCTTAAGGATTCCACTAGTCTCATCCTTAGTTGCTAAAAAGAAAACCTAACTAAATCTACTAAAGTCATCTGTGACAACTAGGCAGTACATCTTTTTCATTATACTCTTTATAAAAGTTGGACCAAATAAATCTATGTGCAACATCTGTAAAGGTTGGCTGATAGAGCTCACAGTTTTGGTCTTGCAAGAGGCTTTATGTTGCTTTTCTTTCTGACAAGCAACACATGTGTGATCATTTTTAAAAATTTTAGAAGGTAAACCTCTTACAAGATTTCTATTCACAAGTTTGTTCATAGTTTTGAAATTTATATGCCCAAGCCTCCTATGCCAAAGATTAGATTCATCTAATGTAGCCTTTATAAAGAGACAAGTTAGACCTCCTGAAGGAACAACATTCTGTAAGTCAACACTGTACATGTTGTACTTTTTGGGAACTCTAAGTAAGACTTGATTTTCATCAAGTAGCTTAAAGTCAGGAGACAAAATAACACATTCAGTGTCTGTAAAAAGAACACTATTCTTCTTGTCACACATTTGTGAGACACTAAAATGGTTAAACTTAAGCTCCTTAACAAAGTACGCATCTTCAAAATCTAATTTACCTGTCTTGATTTTACCTTTACTAGTGATTTTACCTCCTTTGGTACTACCTCCAAAGGCAACAAATCCTCCATTAATTTCTTCATAATTTGAAAGGTAAGACTTGTTTCCAGTCATGTGCCTAAAGCATCCACTGTTAATGACTCATTTTTCCAGCAATCCTAGCTGTAGATTGCCCTGCACAAAAGGTAAGAGAATTAGGCTCTCTTAGGGACCCAAGCCATTACAGACTTGGATTTGCCTTGTGCATCAACATAGTCAAATCTTTTAAAGTTCATTGATGCACCATTGTGTCTGGAGACATGGTCTAAAACTTTTTGCTTTGGTCTCCAAACCCAACATGCTGAGGCCTTAATAGCATTAGCCTCATTTCCCTTATTATCACTTACTACTGCTTTTGACCCAACAGTAGTAACATTTCTTCTAATAGTATTAACGTTTTCATTTAAATTACTGTTCTTTTTTGTTGTAAACTTGTTAAAAGGCCTTCTAACACGTGAATGTGCTCTATTAAAAACATTTGATATTGTCCTTGCACTATTCACTGTTGGTCTTAGGTAGGCAGTATTAATTGGTCTGGCAGTATTAACTGATACTACTGCTTTTGAAGAGTTTTGCCTAGCAGTATTAAGTGTTTTATGGCCAGATTTCATTAAGACTGCTTTTGGAACAAAATTTCCTTTTGGATGAGGGTGAGTCAATCTTTGAGAATTTTGGTGATTCACCCTACTAGCATTGTTCCATACAGGTTTTTTCACCATTTTCTTTTCATAAAAATCACAATCTTTGATTAAATGGTTAAAACTGCCACACACATAGCAAGATTTATTTTTAAACTCATAATTACTTCCTAATTTTTGAGTCATCAAATTATTCCAGTTTCTCTTGTTACCTCTAGGACTTTACCTGTTTTTCCTAAGGTATTTAGCTTGCTTATTATTCTCTACTTTCTCAACAGATTCCCTAGGTATTTTAACATGCTCATTAGATTTAACAACATTTCTACTTTAGCAAACTAGGTTTTCTTGTGTTGACTTAAACTCAGGTCAATTCTCATCATCACTGTTTGATATTCTGGCTTCAATAAGTGGTTCAACTAACAGGACTTAGGTTTTGACTCATTGTCTTAACTCTTACTAGTTGAAACTTGCTGGCACACTAGTTAGTGAATCACTTAAAACAGTGTGTATGATCTGATTTGTCATGGATTCAGTATTGTGACATGTAACAATTTTAGGTTTTGGGGGGCCATGAAGTTTTCCAGTATAAGGGAGGTGGGGACTGCACTGATACCCATATGCCCCCATTATTACCCAAAAAAAATCCCCATTCACACCACAACACACACAATAACCCCACTATCTTAAAATAAAATATTTCCCCAACACCCACCCCCCCCACCCCCCCCCCCCCCACCCCACCCACACCCCCCCCCCCCCACCCCCCCCCCCCCCCCCCCCCACCCACACCCCCCCACCCCCCCACACCCCCCCCCCCCCCCCCCCCCCCCCCCCACACCCCCCCCCAGCCACCCACCGGATTTCACCTTTACAAACCTGGGTGCTCATCTTGAGCCATTTTGAGGTACATTGGATTGCACAGGTAGGTCTTCATTAAATGTTTAGAGGCATTATGGGCTGCTACATACTGAATGGTTTGGATTTGTTTGACTCCGTTTGTAAATATTTCATTCAAGAAACTTTAATGGTTGTTCCATTGAAATCATTTTGTCATATATTTTTCTCTTCCTTATGTTTCAGATCCGTTATTACTTTTGTTTTTCCTTGCAGACCTTCGTAATGTGACCTAGTTGAAAGACCCTGTTTGACTAATTCATCGTGTTTTGCTTGCACAACAGAAATTTCGTAGGCCTTAACTTTTAAACCTTCTTGTATGTCAATGTCCTTTTGAGCTAATAGTCCTAAGGTTTCATTTAACTTACGTTCAAGTTTGTCATAGTCAACTGTACGATCATTAAAAGCCTTGTACCTCTCAAACTCAGTCTGTTTATTTTGAAGTGCAACTAAGCAACTATCCCGAATACTATTAGATTCTCCTAGAGTTCTACTAGTTTCCGCAAGAATAGATTTGCACTCAGTTAACTCTTGAGTCAATGTTGCATTTGCTTTCTTTAATTGCTTTTGAATCTTTTTATTGTCATCGACATCAAGCTTTAAATTAGCAATTAAATTAGCAAGTGCAGCACGCTCATTATCACATTCTACATCATTTTGGTCATCCTGAATATCATTATCACACATATCCGGTGAGTCAGGAATGACATTACTATCACCCGTTTCCACTGCACATGTGTTACGAATGGATTCAGATTGCTCAAAATGTTGTAAGTCATTGGCAAACACATTATGATCAGTATCGTAGTGTACCTGTTCCAATGGCTCAGCGTCAGTGCCTGAGTCTGCATTAGGAACCTCTTGAATCTTTGCCATGTAACTGTAATGTGCTTCCAACTCTTGTTCATCAATTTCCTCATCCGTGTCTGCTAGTAGTCAGATTGCTCTGCATTGTAGTTGAACACCTTTCTCGCTTGTTTACACAAAACATCTTTTCCTTGTGATACGTGGAGTCTCTAACCCGTTTTGGCTTTCTGCATTCCTTAGCATAATGACCAAATTCCTTGCAGTTAAAGCACTGTATCCCAGACTGTTGCACTACTGGACCACCTACAGTTTCCCTAGCCCCAACAACATTTACTGCCCTCTGATTCCCAAACTGTCCAGTCTGATTGTCAGTCTTGTACCTGGAGTGTATCCACATTCTTGTTTCTGGTGTTTGAGGAAGTTCTAAGGTTGTTGTTGGTAGGTTTGTAGAGTTTCTTGAAGTACTTTGCAATGAGAGCCAAATTCTTCTGCATATCTTTGTCCTTCTGAGCTTGTTCAGGATCACTGTCTTCTTCAGAAGCTGACTCAGATGAGTGTTATGGTTTGGCTTATCTCTTTGCCTTTGTTTTCATGTAGTGCTTGAGATCCTTGGTGGAAAGTGAAGATTTGATAGTTGGTGCTTATGATTTGTTGGATGTTTGGTGTTTGATATTAAGGATCTTGCATTGTTTGAGCAGTAGCACAAGTTTGCTAATGGGAGGTTAGCATTCTTGGGCCATTTTTTCAGCAACGGTAGTTTCATTTACACTTTCCTTTTGGTTTTGTTTCACGAATGTCAAAGAGCTTATGATATGAAACTTCATCCAACTTGTGTTGTTGCTTCACTATCGTGACTAATCTTGACCTTCCTTGGTTGAGTTGTTGAAGAAAATTGAACATTGACTTGGATTGTTGCAACACTGTTAAATTGTTTCTAATCATTTCATTGCTTCATCTTGTAGAATCTTGTGTAGTAAGACTCAATTGGTCTCTCCATCGTGAGAGGTGAGTTTGACCAAACTCCCAAATAAGTTGTCTGACATCTTGAATATTGAGTGATTCACCTTGTTTGTAACCTCTCGATGGTTCCCACATTTCTTGAGCTGTCTGACATGCTTCAACAGTTGAGTGAGATGACATCTCATATTCTAGTCAATACAAATGAATCGATTCTTTTTCAGATTCATAAGAGCTTTGTTTCTAGGAGTCATATCAGAAACGGTCTCGATGATGTTTTTGCCAGGAACTTCCGGAGAATCCTCTGTTGCCCTGGAACAGCTGGTGTTGTCGACCATGGTCGGAGTATAAGGACTGGGAGAATGCACTTCCGTAAGGCTTTCCATTTGGTCTTGTTTCAATGTATCAGTAAGAACGTGATCGCCATGTGAATATCGTTCCTGTTGTCAAGCATTGGGGACGTTCCCCTTGAACTGCTGCCATTATGTTGTTAGGCATTGACTGTCGGTTGGGAAGTTGCAAATTGGAGTCCATCATGTATGGATGATTACGATGAATTGAAGTGAGAAGGATTTGTAGGACTTAAGCAAGGGTAAAGTGATGGTTCGTTGTGGAATGAGTACAATTCAATGTTCACGGGATTTTACAATTCTTGATTTTAAGCCGACAGAGAGAAATGGTATCTTTCACTGGGATTTTTACCAAAATCAGAAAAAAAACCGTAAAACAAAAACTGTGCGGTACTTATGTAAATCAGCCTATGTTCGGTTCAATGTTGCTTCGGTTAGTTGGTTCGGTTTATTAGTTCTAGTTCGATTGTCTTGTTCATGGTTCAAAAGAAAACGCTAGTTCGTCCTCTAGTTTGATTGTCTTGTTTGGTTCAAGGAAAAAACGCTAGTCTTTAGTTCGGTCCTCTAGTTTGAGGCTAGAGAGTCGACCAGATTCGGTTATCTAGATAGGGTCTCTCGTTCCGATCAGTCCAAATAAGAATCACACTGTTCGATCCCAAACAAGATCAATCGTTCTGATCCAACTAAAAGCATCGTTCGATTCACTCTTGTTCGATACCTCCTAGTTCGATCCTTGGAAAGAGTTAGCTCGTTTCGAGGCTTGAAGGAGTAAACTCGTTTTCGATCCAAATATAAGGAGATGCTCGCTTCGATTCAAGCTAAAATTCCCTGTTCGGATCCAAATAAAAATCACTCGATCGATCCTTGAAGTGAGATCTAGTTCGGTCCTTGAAGCATTGCCTTCTAGTTCGGTCCTTGCGTTTAAAGCTTATAACCAAATCGAATATTTCACAACTCGTTCGATTGGTTCTATTGGATTAGCCACGCACGACGTAACCACGACTAAAAACTTATAAGCCAAGAAACCAAATCGAACCACTTTGCTTAAAAAAAACGAAACCACGAAACAAAAAATTACAAACACGAATTAATAACGAAAACTAACAAAAACTAAACCCACCCGTGGCGAATGATACCAAATGTCGGTAACCCACAAAATCACTTTCACTTCATTATTGAAACTAGGAAAAAGAAGAATGAGAAGAAATGTGAAGAAATTTAGAGAGAGTTAGAGAGAGAAATGTAGAGGGAAGAAAAGCTGGATTGATTACTTGCAAAATTAAAATGAGAATTAAACAATAACCAACAAAGCAGCACACATCTACTACTGGAGAGGAGTATTTAGGAGTTTTATCTTCAATACTCAAGAGGCTTTCATGCCTTGGTTATTTCTAGGGCCCGGGTCGGGCATTACTTAGGCTTTCGCCGATTCACGTGATCGGTTAGATTACAATTAGAGCCCGTTTTACCCGTGTAGCATATTAAACGTATAATAATTAGTGAACAGAGACCTAATATAATTATAAAGAATACCATTGTTCGGTCAATATTTGAGGCATAACACTATTTTCACAGCCTCACCCCAGGTAATACATGCGCAACTAATTAAGTGTCATGATAAACAGACTAACTTTGGTTCGCATTGTACGAATCATAACCTCATGGTCTCTGGAGACATGGGTAACAGGAAACCTTAAGTAATACTACAAATTTATGAAACATGTTACTAAAAACATTTTAGCGCTACACAAAAATTTAATGTATCCCGCAGTGATACAGCATCGGCTTTACTATGTGGAACTGACATGGCTCCAAAATACAATAATCAGGATATATGAAGCAATGGAAAAACCCGTGTAATCGTAGTCAGTTCGTGGTTTGGGGTCACAAAAATGCAGTAGTTAATCTGTACTATATCCAACTGTATCATTAAATTTGCCATTGTAACAAACTGCTACCCCCACAAACAATATCCACTACTCTCCCTACATTATTGATCATTATTTGGGAAAGGAGTTTCTGGAGAATTTATCAGTTTATTTTTCAAATCTTATTTTGGAACCACTTTGGCCAAGAAACTACATACGCAGTGTATAATTTATATTTTTAGAATTTTGGTGTTAAATGTGAATACAATAAAAAACCGATGTTGGCTACTAATCAGCCCTGCCGCAAACCGCTATGCGGGCAAATAAGTCAACCTGTCGATGACAAATATCACTTTGAACTAAAAGACCAATTTCTCAAGGAACTACGAGACAACACCTTCAGCAGTTCAAATCATGAAGATGCGAACGAACACATTGAGAAAGTTCTTGAGATTGTCGACTTATTCCATGTTCCTAATATAAGGTCAAAGAACCAAGTAATGTTTGAGTCTTCCCTATGTTCCCTAACTGAAGCTGCGAAGTCATTGGCTAAGAAACAAACCTCTGGTTCGATTAAAAACTTGGAAGATCTAGAAAAAAACAAAGTTTAAAGCAAATATTGCCCACCTGTACTCGAACTGTAAAGAAAATTGGGAGGAGATCAATAAACTTCTACAGCAAGAACCCGAGGAACCATTTATCAAGCATGGGGAGATTTAAATTGACTCTTAATGAAGTGCCCCTCAAATACTTAACGGAGGATACATGGACGGTGATCTTGCTTTACAAATGGACGGATGGAAGTTCCAACTAGATAAATGTCTTGAATTCACAAGGTGCCATAAGAATAAGAGTCTGCCGATGGCAAAAGTAGCCCATCCAAGAGCATGGTCGAATTTCTCAAAAATGGCACAAGGACATTAGAGCACGAAGTTACTGAAACTTCTGACGAATTGGCAGCAATCATGCACAGCCTCAATAATTAGGGAAGAGAAATCAAGAAGTTTAATGAGAAGGTATATGTCAAGTAGGATGTGAACAATGTAAAGGACCCCACTACACCAAAGACTACCTACTCAAAGAAGAAGGTAAAACCCTTAAAGAAGCTTACTATACTCAATTTGGGGCACCTTTCCAAGGAGGGGGATATAAAGCAGCAGCTCTAGGATTCTACCAAAGGAACAATGCAAACCCTTTGTATCAAGAACGAAGATAATCTATGGAAGAATCAATGAGCAAGTTTATGAGTGAATCAACGAAAAGACATGAGGAAAACTCCAACATGATTAAAGAAATTTAAGCTTCTACGGACGCTGCCATCAGGAACCAAGGAGCTTCGATTAAAACTTTGGAGATTCAAATCAGGCAAATGAGCAAGGTATAATAGAAATAAGGATTTAGAGGTTTGCCTTAGCTCTACTGAAACAAAACTACAGGTACCATGTCAAATCAATCTTGACTACTGTATAAGCTAATACGACCCTAATACACCGTATCGGATCATCCCAATATGCCGTATTGGCTCAACAGAACAGTAAACTGATATTTGAGACGAGACAAGTGACTATTCTATTTCTAATTTGTTTGGATGATTACTACTGTGAAGAAAAGAAAGGATCATATGGACCAAAATTCTTGGAAGCTTACTCATATGAAGCTTCACATATCGATTAATTCATACCCCAAAAAGAGAAATGACCACAGGGAACTTTCCTTTTACCTTGCGATATTAATAATGTTTTCTTTGATAATGCCCTTGCTGACTTTGGAGCTAGCGTAAGTGTCATGCCTCTCTCGACCTAACTTAGGTTTAGGCGAATTAGCTCATATTAAGTTGACAGTTTAATTAGCAGATAGAACAATGAAATATCCAAAAGAAATTGTTAAAAATGTACTAGTAGGTATTGGTAAGTTTGTTTTTCCCATATACTTTATAATTTTGGATATGCCCAAGGATATCAAAGTTCCCTTGATCCTCGAAAGACCATTCTTATCTACCGCCCATCTTAAGATTGATGTATTCAAACAAAATATTACCTTAAGGGTAGGGGATAAGAAGATTATTTTCAAAAGTGTTAAACCCGCTAGTAGTTTTATTAAGAGGGTCTACATGTTAAGTTTGAGAAAACAAATGGAGAGATCTATGCTCTGTGTATGAGAAGCGTCTGGTGAGTGAGAACTGTGAGAACGAGATCCTAGTCTGTATGAGTTCTATACTTCGTACGCCTCGCTCATAGATCCCTGTTTTATGGAGATTGATATAGAATTGTAAACTCGTAATAGTGTACCCATTTGAACTTGAGTCGGAGGAGTTCATCATCGCAGAGTCATAGATGTGTGTGTCTAGTGCTAATGCACATAATCACACTCTGTATAGGAACTGGAGCGTAGGCTCGAAGAAGCTTTCCGTAATCACACTTCTGCGATCTACCAGAGTACCAGTTACTCTCGCCATCCAACCAGGCATAGAGGCTCTAATCCTCGTCGCTCACTGGCGCGTGCGGCACCTCTGGCTTCTTGCGCCCCCCACTACCCTCTGCTGCTCAGCTAACACCAAGGCATCGAACCCCCCCTTAACCTGATATGTACCCCCTCGCATTGCGGCCCTACAATCAGTTAAAGTTTTCATGCATGATAGGACAAGAGAGACTGGAATGGTTTAATGTCCAAAAGGTTGGGTTTGGGATATGGGTTTACTAAAAAGGCATGTTTTGTATGTGGCAGTTTTAGTCATCTTATTAGAGATTGTGACTTTCATGAGAAAAGAATGGCTAAACAGGTTGAATTGAACAAAAAGAAGGGTAAGGGTACTGGTCAAGGGGAGAATAGACCAGTGTGGAACAATGTGCAAAGATTGAATCACCAAAACCAGTTTGTTCCAACAGCAGTACTAACTAGAACTGGTAGAATTCCAGTTAATACTGCTAGCCATAATTTTAATAGTCAAGCAGTATCAACTAGTGCTGCTAGGAAAGTTAATGCTGTTAGACCCATTGTGAATGAAAACAGACCAAGAAATAATTTTCATAAGTCTCATTCACCTATCAGAAGGCCATTTAATAGAACAACAACACCAAGAACAAAATTTTCAAATCAAAAAGTTAATACTGCTAAGGTAAAAGCAGTTAGTGTTGTTGGGGGAAAAAGGGAAACTACTGTTAAGCCCTCAGCAGGTTGTAATTGGAGACCCAAAAGACATTACTGGAACAAATTCTCCAAATACAATGGTGGATCAAATTCTAGAAAATGTGTTAATTCTGAAGATCCACTAGGCAGACCCAAGCCCAAAATGGCTTGGGTCCCTAAGAGAAACTAATCTCTCTTATTTAATGTGCATGATAATCCACAAAGAGCTTTAAAGAACAAATGGATTGTTGATAGTGGATGTTCCAGGCACATGACTAGAAACAAGGCATACCTTGTTGAATATCAAGACTATAATGGTGGCCCTGTTGCTTTTGGAGGTAGTAAAGGTTACATAACTGGTAAAGGTAAAATAAAAATAGGAAAGTTAGATTTTGAGGATGTGTGCTTTGTGAAAGAACTACAGCATTTTAATCTCTTTTCTGTGTCACAGATGTGTGACAAGAAGAACAAGGTTCTCTTCACAGACACTGAATGTCTTGTGTTGTCTTTTAACTTTAAGTTGCCTGATGAAAATCAAGTATTACTTAGAATCCCTAGACAAAACAATATGTACAGTTTCAACATAGAGAACATTGTTCCTTCCGGAGGTTTAGCTTGATTGCAAAGGCCACAGTTGATGAATCTAACAAATGGCATTGAAGGTTAGGTCATGTTAACTTTAAAAACTTAAACAAACTTGTGAAGGGAAACCTTGTAAGAGGTTTACCTTCAAAGATTTTTCAAAATGACCACACCTGTGTTGCTTGTCAGAAAGGAAAGCAACACAAGGCCTCCTGTAAGGCCAAATCAGTAAGCTCTATTAGTCACTATTTACAACTTCTTCATATGGATTTGTTTGGACCTACATCTGTAAGAAGCTTAAACCATATGACTTATTGCCTAGTTATCACTGATGATTTTAGCAGGTTTAGTTGGGTATTTTTCTTAAGAACTAAGGATGAAACTAGTGGAATCCTTAAGGACTTTATAAGACAAATAGAGAACCAATTAAATCAAAAAGTTAAAACTATTAGATGTGATAATGGTACAGAATTTAAGAACAAGGATGTTATTGAATTCTGTGGGTCAAAAGGGATCAAGAGGGAATACAGTAATGCCAGAACTCCACAACAAAATGGAGTTGCTGAGAGAAAGAACAGGACCCTTATTGAGGCTGCTAGGACCATGCTTGCAGATTCATTTTTACCTAACACTTTTTGGGCTGAAGCAGTTAGTACTGCTTGTTATGTTCTAAATAGGGTATTAGTGACCAAGCCTCATAATAAGACACCTTATGAACTTTTAACTGGTAAGATACCAATTATAAGTTATATAAGACCTTTTGGGTGCCATGTAACCATCTTGAATACCATTGACCACCTGGGCAAGTTTGCTGGAAAATCAGATGAAGGGTTTTTAGTTGGGTATTCTCTACAAAGCAAGGCTTTTAGGGTATACAATTTAGAAACCAAAAGAGTTGAAGAAAACCTGCACATCACCTTTCTAGAGAACAAACCAAATGTTGCAGGGAAAGGACCAACTTGGCTTTTTGATCTTGATTACTTAACTGATTCTATGAACTATCATCCTGTTAGATCAGAGAATCAAGCTAACATACATGCAGGTCAACAAGAAGCTAATCATCATGCAGGTACAGAAGACATTATTGATGCAGGGGATTCTGAAAAAGAGGATGAATCTGCTCAAGACTGCTTTGTACTGCCAATATGGCCTTCTTATTCTTCAACAATCCCTCCTGGTTTAAAGACAGATGAAAAGAGAGAAGGTCCAAGAGAGGAAGAACAAGTCTTTTTGGATGAACTTGAAAGACTTAAGAGGCAAGAAAAGGAGGCTAATGAGGAAGCTGAAGCTCTCAGGAAGGAGTTTGCACAAGAAACTGAGAACTTGGTTATAAAAGAAGGAGCTGCTAAGGCCAGCAGTACTAACATTTTTAGTACTGTTAGCACACCAGCTAAAGCTAGCAGTACTAACCTAGTTAATACTGTTAGCATACCAGTTAGTACTGCCAGTCCTAATGAGGGACTATCTCTTTCTGATCCAACAAATCCTGAACAAGATGATTCAGAAATACCTCCACTTGAGGATATTTATCAAAATTCTTCTGATGGTATTTTTACTACTTCATCTTATGATGATGAGGGTGCAGTGGCTGACTTCACAAACTTGGAATCTGTTGTGAATGTTAGTCCTATTCCCACATCAAGGATTATCTCTTCTCATCCTTCAGCCCTTATTCTAGGAGATCCAACCTCAGCAGTTCAAACAAGAAGCAAAGTGAATAAAAGTTCTGGAGCTCATGCTTTTGTTAGCTATGTTCAAAAGCAAAGAAGAAATAATCATAAGGACTTCCAGCATTGTTTATTTGCTTGTTTCCTATCTCAAAATGAACCCAAGAAGATTTCAGAAGCACTTGAAGATGAAAGTTGGGTTGATGCTATGCAAGAAGAATTGCTGCAGTTTAAGATACAGAAAGTTTGGGTCTTAGTAGATTTGCCTTATGGGAAGAAGGCTATCGGTACAAAGTGGGTTTATCGAAATAAGAAGGATGAAAGAGGAGTTGTTGTCAGAAATAAAGCAAGGTTAGTTGCTCAGGGACATAGGCAAGAGGAAGGGATAGACTATGATGAGGTTTTTGCTCCTGTGGCCAGGATTGAAGCCATAAGGATCTTTTTAGCCTTTGCCTCATACATGGGCTTTATAGTCTATCAAATGGATGTGAAAAGTACCTTCCTTTATGGCAAAATTGATGAGGAGGTATATGTGTCTCAATCACCAGGTTTTCTAGATCTTAAGTATCCTCAGAAAGTCTACAAAGTGGTAAAAGCTCTCTATGGGTTACATTAAGCTCCCAGAGCCTGGTATGCTACTTTATCTACTTTATTGTTGAAGAATGGCTACAGAAGAGGTACCATTGACAAAACTCTCTTCATAAAGAAGGACAAACATGATATCATACTAGTTCAAGTCTATGTGGATGATATCATCTTTGGGTCTATAAAGAAATCTTGGTGTGATGAATTTGAGGCATTAATGAAGAGTAAATTTCAGATGAGTTGAATGGGAGAGCTCACTTTCTTTCTTGGATTACAAGTAAAACAGAAGGAAGATGGTGTCTTTATTAGTCAGGATAAATATGTTGCAGAAATCCTGAAGAAGTTTGACTTTGCAAATGTTAAGACT
This sequence comes from Tanacetum coccineum, assembly GCA_026074375.1. Lineage (NCBI taxonomy): Eukaryota > Viridiplantae > Streptophyta > Magnoliopsida > Asterales > Asteraceae > Tanacetum > Tanacetum coccineum. The sequence continues at coordinate 15,953 of BQNB010016821.1, read as the reverse complement.
CCTAGTACACCTATTGAGACTCAAAAGCCTTTAGTCAAGGATAAGGAAGCCAGTAATGTGGATGTCCATCTTTATAGGTCCATGATTTGTTCTTTAATGTACTTGACTGCTTCTAGGCCTGATATTATGTTTGCAGTCTGTGCCTGTTCTAGGTTTCAGGTCACTCCTAAGTCCTCTCATCTAAGTGCTGTCAAGAGAATTTTTTGGTATCTAAAGGGCAAACCTAAACTGGGTCTTTGGTATCCTAGAGTGTCCTCATTTGACCTGGAATCCTACTCAGATAGTGACTATGCTGGAGCAAATCTTGACAGGAAATCCATAACAAGAGGTTGTCAAATTCTTGGCAGGAGACTCATTTCTTGGCAATGCAAAAAGCAGACCATTATGGCTACTTCTACTATAGAGGCAAAATATGTTGCTGTTGCAAGCTGTTATTGGCAAGTTTTGTGGATTCAAAATCAAATGTTAGACTATAGGTTCAACTTCATGAACACAAAGATCTACATTGATAATGAAAGCACCATTTGCATTGTAAAGAATCCAGTATATCATTCCAAAACAAAACATATTGCTATTAGGTACCACTTCATAAGAGATACTTATGAAAAGAAACTAATCCAGGTGATTAAAATCTACACTGATGACAATGTAGCTGATCTACTAACCAAGGAATTTGATGTTAGCAGGTTCCAGTTCTTGGTTGTTTCTATTGGGATGATAAATCCATAAGCTGCATTGGTTAAAGGGAGGCAATATGATGTGTTGTATAGTTTGTATGCAGTGTTAAGTATGAAGAAACATGTTAACCATAGGTGATGCATTTCCAGAGGTTTGATAGGATTTAGAGAGTCATTGAGAAGAGTTATTGATGGTACTGAAGCACTCCTGTTACCTACATTGTTCATTCTTTGGTTGGACACAGTTAGTACCGACAGTGCAAAGTTAGTACCGCTGGGCAAAGTTTGTACCGCTATAGAGACGTTGAAGAAAAATACCGCCAAGGGTACAAAGTGTAAATTGAAACGGTTTCCTTGAAATTAGGTCTCCTAAACCTATATAAACCCATCTCAATTGCACAGTTCCTTACGCAATCTCTCTCAAATACTTTCGTATATACAAGCCCTAATATCTCTCTTAACGACGATCACTCTTTCGACTACAATGGCTGTTCTTGATTCATGTCCTAAGCACAATATGGTCGCGTATCTAGAGAAGACTGAAGGGAATGCAGAGTTTCACGAGATCATTGATTTTCTTACGCGCAGTTCCATTCATCATGCTCTCACTGTAAGTCCAGTTGTTTCTACTACATTTGTTGAACAGTTTTGGACGTCTGCTAAGTCCAAAATAATCAACAATGTTAGGCACATTACTGCCAAAGTAGCTGGCAAGCCTGTGTCTATCTCTGAAGCATCAATAAGAAGTGATCTTCTTTTTGATGATGCTAATGGGATAGACTCACTACCTAATCAGGCTATATTTGATGCTATACAGCTTATGGGGTATGAGGGGGATTTAACAGTGTTAACATTTAACAAAGCTTTGTTTTCACCCCAATGGAGGTTTTTATTTCATACAATGAATCATTGTCTTAGTTCAAAAAGCACCTCTTGGGATCAAATTCCTACTAATATTTGCCACTGCACGTTCATTTGTTTTACCATCTTATAATCGGAAGTATAATTTTTCTAAATTAATTTTTGATGGTATGCTTAGACATTTAGATGCTAAGAAGAAATTTGTCATGTACCCACGTTTTATTTCTATCTTTTTAGATAAACAACTAGCTAATGTACCTGTACCTTTAGATCATTTTCCTGTAAATACTTTAACTAGTAAAGTCTTTTCTTTCATGGTTAAAAAGGGTAAACATTTCTCAGGGAAAGTCACCCCTTTATTTGCTTCTATGTTGGTACAACCAACTGAGGATGAGGGTGCTCCTTCAGAAAGACCATCTGAAGCACAACCTACACCCTCTCCTGCTCACACTAGTGAAGTACCTATTGAGCCACAGACTGACTCATCTCCTGCTCACACTAGTGAAGTACCTATTGAGCAACAGACTGACCCATCCCCTAGACCTTCACCTTCTACTATCATTCCTGATTCTATTCCAGAAAGTTCTGGTGGGAATCTTGGAGGTCATTCATCCAGTGATAAATCCCTTTCAGGGAATGAGGGTGAAATGACACTCTAAAGTGTCTATGATCTTTGTCTCTCTTTATGTGCATAGGTTTCAGATCAAGCCAAAGAAATACAACACTTGAAGGCTCAGATCAAAAAGCTCAAGAAGCAAGCTAAACCTGTCATCAAACACCACAGAGCATGGATGCAAAGTGTCTCCTTGAAGCACAGATTGGCAAGAAAAAGATCCTCAAAGAAACAATGGGTGCACAAAGAGTCTGTATCCAAACAGGGGAGGAAGCTTGCTAAAGGTGAACCTTCAGTCCATAGAGATCCTTTATTTGATGAGATTCCTGAAGATACACTTGATCATATGGAAACTGAGGATGCTCAAATTGTGGGGAGGACAAGAGATACAGTGGGTGAAGAGAAGGAGATTGATGAAAATATACTTAGTACTGAAGATGTACTTAGTACTGACAAGGAGAAAGTTAGTACTGACAAGGAGAAAGTTAGTACTGACAGACCAATAGTTAGTACTGACGGATCCAAAGTTAGTACTGACAGGCAAATTGAAGGTACCGATGAGCAAATTGAAAGTACTGAAGATCATACTGAAGAAGGAAGTGCTACTCAAGCTACTCAAACACCTACTTCTACAATATTTGGAGATGATGAAACAATAGCTAAGGTTCTTCTCAACATGAGTCAAGCCAAAGCAGTTTCTAGAGAGAAGGAGAAAGGTGTAGAGTTGAAGGATATTGAAGAAACTGACAGACCTAGGCCTACCTCTACAAGATCACTTCTGACATTAAAGCCTCTTCCAAAAATTGATCCAAAAGACAAAGGAAAGAAGAAAATAGAAGAGGAGGATGAATCTGAAAGTGAATCTGATGGTATTCCTGAAGCTGAGAAGAAGTTTAAACAGCTTGAAAAGTGATGAAGATCTGGCTAGGAAATTCAAGGGGAAGGAGTGGGAAGGTGAAGACGAAAGAAATAGAATTAGTGAAGAAAAAAGCTTGAAGCTCTCATAAGAAATTATGATGGCATAAAGGCAAGAATTGAGGCAGATAGACTTCTTGCTGAGAAGCTTTAAGAAGAAGAAAGATAGAAATTTACAATAGAAGAAAGAGCAAAGTTCCGTCATGACACAATTGCTGCTCAAAGAAAATTCCTTGCTCAACAAAAAGCTATCAGGAACAGACCACCAACCAAGAATCAACTGAGAAATTAAATGATGACCTACTTGAAGCATGTAGGAAACTTCAAGCATTCTGAATTGAAAACCAAGAAGTTTGAGGAAATACAAGCTCTGTATGAAAAGATAAAGAGGTCAGATGAAGATTTCATTTCTATTGGGTCTGCTGAAGATGAAAGACTGATCAAAAGGATGAATGAAAAAGGAATTGATTCCTCTAAGAATGAAATGGTCAAGGAGGAGAGTAAAGAAGAAGTCAAGGAGGAGAATAAAGAAGAAGAAAGTACCAGAAAGAGAAAACTTGGTACTAGGAAAAAGATGAAGTCAAGAAAAAGAAGATTCATACAGAACACTTCTGAGGATGATAGTGGGAAAGAGAATGATAAGCTGAGAATACATTTAACAATAGCTCCAAATGAGGAAAAAGAAGTAGATTATGAAATACTTGACAGGAAGTATCCTATCAAAGAATGGAAAACAGAGTGTCTTGGAACTAAACCACAGGTTGATAAAGCTGAACACTTAGAGGAGATTAATCAAAATGTGGTGATTAGAAGCAATGGACAAAAGAGATACTTTAGTACTTTGATGAGGGTGCTGTCCATATTTGATAGAGATGATTTAAATGCTGTATATCAACTGGTGATGGACAGATATCAAGATGAGATACCTGAAGGATTTGATAGAGTACTTTGGGGAGATTTGATGGTTATGTTCAACCCAGATGATGAAGATAAGTTTTGGAACTCATAGCAGGATTGGAATATAGTGAGTTGGAAGCTACATGGTTCTTCAGGGGTACACACTTTAGTGACTGAGGCAGGATTAGTCATTCATATGCTTGTAGAGAAGAAGTATCCTTTGAGAAAGAAAGTACTGGTGCAAATGCTGGAATTAAAGTTGGAGTCTGAAGAAGACAGTACTATGGCATTAGAGTTGATTAGATTTGTCAAGAAGCTACTTGCAGAGTTAGAACCTGAAGACTCTGATGGAGATAAGGAGGATCTTTGAGTGTTGCTGTCAAAACTACACAATAAATGGTCATCAGTTCACCATGCTTAACAGGCATAAGAACTGGCTAGTCCATAAGCAAACGGCTTGTGGTAAAGACTTCTCAAATCCGTTTATGGTTGACAATTTACCAAAAATTGTAGGGTTCTCAACTCACCTTGCTTCATTGGTGAAGAGTTGGCTAGTCCAAGATCAAACAGTTCTTGGTAAAGACTAATCAAATCTGTTGATAGCTGATAGTTTGCTAAAAACTATATGGTTTATCAATGCACCATGTTATGGCAATGAAGCATTGGCTAGTCCAAAAGCAAACGGTATTTGGTAAAGACAAATCAATTCCGTTGATGGTTGACAGTTTACCAAAAACTGTATGGTAATTAACTCACCATGTTTTTAAAATAAAGAGTTAACTATCCCAGAGCAAACGGCTACTGGTAAAGGAACATCAAATCCGTTAATGGCTGGTAGTTTGCCAAAAACTACAAAGCCAACTTAGTTGGATTGTTGCTGAAAAGATGTTGCTGTGTTGCTGAGAAGACAAAGTTGCTGCTGAAGAAGGATAGAGTTTGAAAGATGAAGAAATGTTAAAAGTGTTTGGATACATCCTCTATGCGTTAAAGAAGTTAAAGAAACATGAAGTTAAAAGAGTTCAACGTTCTTGTTTAAAGGAGGATTGTTGGGAATTACGTTTTCCTAACTTAGTACCGACAGTACAAATAGTTAGTACTGATAGTTATAGTTAGTACTGACAGTACAAAGTGTTAAGTACTGATCAGTTAGTTAGTACTGAGAGTAGAAAATAGTTAGTACCGTTTAAGAGATATGTATGAGATATTTTAGGAAAAGATATGTATACTTTTTGTAAGCCTGTTAGGGTTTATCCTTGGTCTATAAAAGGATCCCTCTTGGCATAGTTAAAAAAGAAGAGCTCAATATATCTCATAAAAAGTATATCTCATAGTTAGTCATCTGTAATCATTCAAAGCAGATTAATAGAAATTATTATTTAGTTCTTCATTGTTTTTCTTAGTACTTGTGTTAAGATTCCGCATTAACACATAGTATTCATAATCAGTGTTTCTACATAGTCAACTGTATTTATACATCTTGGCTATCATCCTTAACCATAGATCTATTCAACAAAGGACTCACAAATGCTTTATGCAGATGCTTTAATTGTGACAGAATTAATGTGTCTAGGTCTTAGGAAGAAGTCCCGCCTAAGTCTTAATAATGATATACCACCTCGAGAAAAGAAATCATTGCACTAAATAAACAAACCAACGTTCTAATCGGATTAATAATGGTTAATACAGTTTTCTTATATAAGGCTCGACCGCTCTTTTATCTTCTGTTAATTAGCTTACGTGGGTTAAAGTGTCTTGAATTGATTGTAGTCACCGACCAACCTATGTCAGTATCTCAGGCTGAAACCCCCCTTTTTACCTGTTAGAATTAGGATTAGAACTAACATAGGATTAGCATAGGTTTGACTTAGATTTGATTTAACGTAGATTAGATAACCAAAATATAAATAAATTAAGATATTTAACCTCGCTTCAAGTGTTCGACACCCTACTTACCACGAATCTACCACCGACCGGGTACATTGCCCGTTAAAGTAGCGTTTTTGGTTAAGTCGGTAAAATATAAATTTAAAACTTGAAACATCTTAAATATATACCACATAACGTCCACATCTAGTTTTTGATACCGCTGCCGGGGAGTGAAAATTAATCTTGATTTTTATTTTATGTTTTGGTTTTTAGATTAGATCTAACCCTTAGGAGTAGTGTAAATTAGATTAGTGTAATTTAGAGTGGTTTATATTCCTGCTTGTCTATTCTGTTTGTGTGATACGGCGTATTCAGTTCACTAAATACGATGTATTGGTTACTTAATAGTTTTTCTAGAAAGATTGTTTCAGGATGGATGATCCGAACACTACTATAGAGGAATACATCAGGCTTGAGGAAGAAAAAGCTCAAAAATGTAGGAAAGTGCTTAACTAGGAAATAGCAAAGTATGGTAAGATCTGGAACGATGAAGACATTCACGACCTCAGATCCGTTGAAATCGAATTCCCAGCTATAACCTTTAATGACGAGGTATCATCAAAAACATTATCTTATGAACCCACTGTAAGTTCTCTTAATGATGAAATCGACTTTAGAATTTCGTTTGACGATTCCGACGATGAAGACTACACGGTAATTTTTGAGAAAAACTCTTATAAATTTTTTTCTACCAATGATTTAAAAACGGATTTGGAAAATGATAATGAAAAAGTCATACCTTCACTTCCATCACCTAAGCCTGCAATCAGTTGTTTTGATGATTTAGACTTCTGTAAAGATTTTGAAAATGAATTTCCTGCCATTGTTTATAATGATGCTCAAACGTCTAAATCAAATTTATCAACTGAACCCATTTTTAACCCTCAACATATCGATGAACTTGATTTAAATGATAATATGTCATTGTCTAAATATGATGAAGAGGAACAAAATGTTTTGTACTTTAATGATCTATTCCCCTTCAACATCGTTCTTCTCGATGATTTAAAGTCAGAAAAAGACAATGATGATAATGATATCGATATAATACAATCTTCAGAGGGTAATACACAAAGGTCAAATATGCTTTCTGAAATAAGTCAAGATATAATCACTAAGACTTTCAGAACGGGAAGTTTTGTCATGAACTTAAAAGTAAAAATCATGATTTGGAATTATTATGAAATGTTATTTTGTCTCATTATGAATTTGTATGTGCCATTTGGCATTTCGTTCGACCCTGAGCGATATTATAAGGATGGTGATTATGGAATAATGTTGCGGAGGCCAAGGTACATTTTCTTTGCTTTATTTTAGGAAAATTGGTCTCCAAAAATAGATACGGCGTATTAGGATAAAACCTATACAGTGTATCCACTGTTTTTAACCTGCGTTGACTAAGTCAACAAAAATCACCAATACGGCGTATCATGCAAACCTCGAGACGGCGTATTAAGTTTGGGTATAAAAACTCAAACAATACGCCGGATCTGTTTTTACCAAAAAAATTCACCACATACACACACGAATTTTACAATTAAAAATTCTTGGAGATCATCCCTTGTTTTTTATTTTTAATTACTCTTTCTTCATCAAGACCACAAGGTAACAAGATTTTCCCTTTCTCTTATCAATTTGCTAGTTTGAATTTAATTATAAATTTGAATTAGGGTTAGGGTTTGATTTAAGAATTTGGAAAGATGCCTTATGTTTACTTATCTTTCCCCTCTTCCTGAATAGGACTTAGAAGTTTTATGAGTTTTAAATGGGTCAAAATGGGTAAACAAGGGAATCCCCTTTCGTTTTCATATTGCAAATCAATACGGCATATCCACTCACATGGATACGGCATATTGACCAAATTTTACCCAATTTTATACCTCAATGCTGCGTATTCATTAAAATAAATACGGCGTATTGATGAGAATGGATCCTAAATTTTAAAACCCATACGCCGTATTAACTAAACTCCTATACGCCGTATTAAACACATAGATCCTTATACGGCGTATCCATTTATGAATATGCCATATCAACTCTCAAAACAGAAGGTTTAAATTTCTATAATCTTGTGCTTTCCTCATTGATTTTGAAGATATGGCACCCTTACCACCACGTGAGCAGAGACACCCATCTCTTAGGTACCAGGGTCTTGAGTATTCTAATGCGGATATTGGTGACTTCGAGGAGAGGTTGGAGAGGATTTACAGTTGAGAGATACACCGAGTTCAGGTTGTGGATTTTCAAGGGATGCCCAAGCTTATGAGGGATAGTTTATTTACTAGGATGGTGATGAAGCACCATGATGATGCCGATGTAGTAGTATTTATTAGTCAGGCTTAGGGGAGGCTGTTTGATACTAGAGGACCAATGGTTTAGGAGATCATTCTGGAGTTCTTTAGCACGCTCAGATTTAGAGAGGTATTACTTAACTTAGATGCTCCTAATACTATTCAGTTTTAGTTAGGTGGAGCCAGGAGATATTTGAGCTCGAAGCAGTTTATTCTGGCCTTAGGATTACATACCGAGGAGGAGATGGAGTCCCTCAGTTTTGCTTGGTACTGGAGTGAGAGTGAGAGTATGATCCCTGGGAAGGGGGATCTTTATGATTATTAGAGGGGTATTTCTATTGATGGAGATTTCTTAGGACCTCCCCCTTCCTACACTTTGATTAGAGATTTGATGTTGAGACTTTTCCATAGGATGATGGAACATAGTATTGCTAGGAGGAGTCAAGCACCTGAAAAGGTGACCGTGACTGATTTGTTTTATTTGAGAGGGCTGGATGTTGGATCGTTCAACATCCCTTACTTATTAGCATGATATCTAAGGAGGTTTGCTGCTAGGAGGAAGAGCGGGGCTCATATCTCTAGTGGACAGTTTATGGGTCGATTGGCTTAGCATTTTGGACTCCTAACTGCAGAGATACTTAGAGAATTGACAGTTATTGCCCCTGAGCTTCCGATTATTGATATGGCTAAGTTGGTTAGATTGCAGATTTATGTGCAGTTAGATGATACTTGGGTGTGGGTTGCCATGGGACCAGAGAGGCAGCCCGATGCTACGGCTAGTGCCCTTATAGTCGTTGAGGATGCTCCTGCTATTGATGAGGGTGACCAGGCTGTTCCGGCACCCGTGCAGGCACCTTAGCAGCCACCACTACCACCTCCAGCTACTGCTAGGACCTTGCCTCAGAGGATGGCCAGACTTGAGGAGGACGTGTACGAGATACGTGGGGCATTGACTGAGCAATGCGAGGTGATCGATGCGATGGCTCATGACCTTTCCAGATTCTGTACATGGATTACCACTAGCCTCGCACGGATGATGGACATGGCAGGTGTGTCATACATGAGCTATTCTCAGACACCAAGAGAGTATTAGAGGCGCATTAGAAAGAGGACTGGCGAGGCCAGTACCTCCGCAGCACAGCAGGACCTATAGCAGCTAGACCCATGATCCCTCATATCCTTATCTTTTGTTCATATCTATTTGTACATTTATTATTATTATTCATGTCATGATGTATCTAACTATTAAACAGGTTCTCATATTTTTGCATATATATTGTGGTATGACGTTTTGATTTGTTTGTGTATGATAGAACCAGGCCTGGCAGTAAGTTCAGCACCATAGTTCATGAATATGTTACAGAACTAAGTAGGATATTCACACCAAAATACAAAATGGAGAAGTGAGAGTGATGATTTCAAATGAAGAGAACCTGAAGACAAGTCTAACTTAAAGATTTCATTGTAAACAAAAGTGCTTACCGGGAGACAACCCAGATTGTTATTTATCTTTATTGAGTCTGTCTTCACAAACATCAATACGGCATATCCGTCCCATACCATATGGCATATTGATTGTCTGGACATTATGAGTCTTTGTTAGAATTATGAAAAAGACTCGGTCACCTCGTGTATAATCTAGAATAGCATAGCTCGTTGTCTAAGTGTAAGTGTATGACTAATAGTATTGGGCCGGGCCTTTAGCCTACTTGTAAGCCTATACTCAAGCCCATTAGGGCATAAACACTCATGTATATAAACCCCTTCCTAGCCATGGGAAGGGGTTGGTTGTTTATTTTATCATAATACTTTGTCTTGCACTTTCTCTCTCTAGAAATATCACTTTCTCTCTCTAAGATTAAGTAGCCAACCCATCATATCTTGCTTATGTTATGATATCATGTATACTACAATTGGTATCAGAGCCTACGGGATGATTAGCTAGATTGTGTGTGCGTTTCCTTGGTTAGTTTAGATCAAAAGTTTGGTTTTTGAAGGTTTATGGTCTTATTCTTGACACTCTTTGATTCTCATGTTTGTGATGTTAAAGTTAGTGTTTTTATAGTTGTTATAACCTTCTAGGACCAAGTTGTGCAAAAGAAACCAAGTGAAAACGTTCAAAAGGGTGATTTTTAGGTGTTTTTAGGTGAAAAAGTTCGTATTTTCGTCGTTGCGTTTTGACCTTCTGAGACATTCTTCGTTGCGTTTTGGTGAAGAAAGTACATTGCGTTTTGTCGTTTTGTATAGTACTATTGTACTGCGTTTTGTCTTATTAGAGGTTGCGTTTTGATCGTTGCGTTTTGACCTAGAGGTTGCGTTTTGACCTTGAGGTTGCGTTTTGGTGATTGCGTTTTGACTACAGGTTGCGTTTTGAAGACTTTCATGATCCACTAGAACAACTCGTAGAGCCAATCCTTTAGGAATTACACCAATTGTTTTGTTACACCCTTACACCTTAACCTACCCTTTTAGATTAAGTTTAATTTATAGTTGCTAGTTTCTTAAAGTGTAAAGTTTGTATTTCTCGAGTCTTGTGTCATTTTCTATCTGTGGTGCGTTTAGAAATTTGCACATTGCAAATGGGAATGTATATCATAGTCAAAACTCATGTGATTTTACTACCATCACAATTAATGGTGAATCTAAAGAATAAAGAACTATCGAAGGAATTATCCAGAATTATTATGATTGTGAAGATGGTGAAACTACTCCGAGTTTTGTATATAGTTAGACTGGTAAAAAAATAAAAAAAAATGAGAAAAATTGCAACAAAAGAAGAAGGAAAATTTGAAGATAATCGTTTCGCAAAGCAAGAACCAAAGGAATTACATGAAGGATCGATTATTCATTGATACGCAACAAAAAAAATTAACGATGTAGAGTATTATACAAAGTGGAAGATATCGCCACTTACCTTGTAGAGTATGTAAAATTTGAGATGATTAGGAAGTTAACCATTATGGGAACGCCAACTTAGGTTGTTATTTTTGATCGATGATCAAAACGTTGTAAATAGTTATGTCTTTATCATAGTAACGGTCGAGAAAAAAAGTGTCTAGCAACTTGTACTTTAGGCTCAATCTATTTGTTTCTTGATTTTTATTTAACAACAATTTACTTCCCTCTCACCTAATGATTAACCATGGGCTTTACGCGAATGAGGATGTGATCAAGCAAGCATGTCTATTCTGTCGTTACGGCCATGCATGCATGTCTCAGCTGCCTTATTGGTTTATTACTATTGGTGAAAGTTAGAAGGTTCCTACCCTATATCATTCTTCATCCTAACTGCTAGTTAAATTCAAACGGGGATGTGATCGAACACACATGTCTATTCTTTCGTTACGGCCATGTATGTGTACTTTAGCTGCCTTGTTGGAGTGGTACTTCTGGTGAAAGATTGTAGAATGATCAACCGTAAGCCTTTCCATACAAAAACCCATATTTACCTTTATAAACTTGTTACTCCTTGGCTTTAGTGGTGGAGATATGTATCCTTGCCAAGCTTATTGTTTAAAAGGTATTTTTACCTCGTTCATGATCCCGAGCAATTGAGCGAATTAGTTACATGTTACCACATAGATTAGTTGAGTGATTTGAGTGTTTTCATCTTCCTATTTCATGAGGTGTTTGGTTATGTACTTGTAATAGATCAAATAAATGCTTTACGATAAATTTCTTGGGATACATTTATATAAATCTTTAACGGCTACTTTGGGGAAAGGGGGGGGACCATACAAGTAGGATTCAAGTGGGGGGATATTTGATGACATCAAATAACGTCTATTTTATAGCATCATTTATCCCATGTTATTAACCCATTTTGTATAGTTATTGCAAAGAATTGTTACTTAATCGTTTATATTTGAGAATTGTAGTAATTATGGAGTAATTGGTGAAAGTTAGCAAAAGGCGCGCATTCTGGAGGCTTTCTAAATGAAAGATATTTTGAGATCTACTATTCTTAAGACAATACGTCGTATCAACAGAAGGACTGATACAGCGTAGTCGTGCCTGCACTCACCAAAGACCACAAAGGAATGAAGCTCAATACGCCGTATCCAGAAGATGTCAATACGCCGTATTGAAGATATAGTATGTGAATATTCTGGAAGATATCAAACGTGGTCCCTACTCCAAGAAATCCCCAATACGCCGTATCCAATCCTTGGATACGCCGTATCGAACCGACTTCCAGACCCTATAAATACAAAACTCAAAAACGAGTTTTAAGTGTGCTAAATCATATTCTCGATACCTAAACCATAAAAGTCAATTTTCAGAGGAGAAAAAGAGCAGAAGAGGTCAAGCAACGTTATCAATTCCATAGAAGACAACGTGTAATTCCATATACTTTAGTAATCGTTTAGTTTTTGGTATCATTCGTTAACTCGGTTAGTTTACCTTGGCTAAATAATTGCTCTTGTATTTATTATGATGTTTGAAGGCTAATACCTTCGGGTATTAGCCATTATTATGAAGATTTGAATGTTTGGTATTGTTTATCTCGATTTCTTGATTTATCGTTGTATGCTTGTTTATGTTTATCAATTTATACTTGTTTACGTGCTTTTGTATGCGACCTATCATTTAACTGGATCTAGTGATACGGACCAAGTAATCTAGAGTCTGGGATAGCTCTCCATATAGTGATTTATACATCTAGAATCATAGGATCATAAGTATTGTCCTTCTAAATCTGTGTCTAGGATACGCTTCAGGCTTAACTAGTTAATTGGATATTGCCAATGGTTTATTGAACGTGTTGACTAGAAGGTGAACCTAGATAATTCAACAAATAACGTACTGATTCCATTGGATAGTTGGACAAGTGGACTACTAGTGTATAAATTGCCATTAAGAAGTAAGTGGGTAAAGTCTCTATGAGCTAGGGTTTAACAAGATCACCATTGCTTTAATCCCTAAGATATATTATAATCAGCAAATAAGGATGCTTTATGCAGATGATTTAATTGTGACAGAATTAATGTGTCTAGGTCTTAGGAAGAAGTCCCACCTATGTCTTAAGAATGATATGCCACCTCGAGAGAAGAAATCATTACACTAAATAAATAAACCAACGTTCTAACTGGATTAATAATGGTTAATACATTTTTCTTATATAAGGCTCAATCACTCTTTTATCTTCTGTTAATTAGCTTGTGTAGGTTAAAGCATCTTGAATTGATTGTAGTCACTGACCAACCTGTGCCAGTCTTTTAGGCTGAAACCCCCTTTTTTCCCTGTTAGAATTAGGATTAGAACTAACATAAGATTAGCATAGGTTTAACTTAGATTAGATTTAACATAGATTAGATAACCAAACAATAAATAAATTGAGAGATTTAACCTCTCTTTAAGTGTTCGACACCCTACTTACTACGAATCTACCAACGACCGGGTACACTGCCCGTTAAAGTGGCATTTTTAGTTAAGTTGGCAAAATATAAATTTAAAACTTGAAACATCTTACATATATACCGCATAACGACCGCATCAGATCTCCTTCTGGATTGTTCTAATCAAGTTTGTCTGTTAATGCATTGAAACACTCTTGGAAGTTGTACTCAAGTTCGATGATGCTAGTGCATGTGCCTTTTAACAGATTATAGGCTAGTCCTAACAAAAGATCTTAAGTAAGATTGTCTATCTTGAGTCGATTTAACACATACTTAGAGAAGTCAATCAGAGTGGCCATTAGATCATTGAATGTGAGAAGATCCTTTGTAGCATAGACCATTTAGTTGAACCAAGGCTGTTAAGGTTTATCAAGTACAACTTGACGCATGTTCCATTCCGGATCAGGAGTAGGAAGGCCTTGGAGGTTGTTTGAACCAATCTTGATTCGGAGTCTTGTATGTCTTGGGTTCTGACATGTCTTGTGATTGATCATCATCATAAACCACATCTTCACCAGCAGTGTTGACTGCATTATCCATTACCACCTCAGCAATTGGTTCTTCAACGGGTTTCTTTGCAGATGCAGACTTACCAGTTTTAAAACCTTTTGTTAGAGCTTTACCTTTAGAGGTTTCTTTGGTGGTGGATGTTTTCTTGGAAAACTCTGACTCTTTGGTTCTTCTCCTCTTTGTCTTCTTACCCTGGTTTGGTCTAGCTAAAGGGTCTTCATCATCATCATCGTTGTCATCATCATGCTGTCTTTTGTGATTCTTTACTATATAAACAACTCCCTTATCCATGGCATTTTCATCCTCTATTAAAGCTACCATGAGAGCATGGTACAATGCGTAATTAGCAGGATTTTTGTTGAAAGACTTGTTTTCATGCATTGTTTGGTAGAGAGCACTTTTCAGATCATATTCTTTTAGTGCTGCCTTGTTAGTAGACTTAATCGTATACTTTGGCATCTTTTGCTTCTCAGCTTGTTCCCTCTTAATCTTGCAAATCTCTGAAGCACTCTTATCAGATTCTTGTTCAAGATCAATTGTTGGTTTCTGAATCTTGCTAAACTCAGGAGCTGACTTCATAGAGTATTTTTAAATAAGGTCTGCAGTGTGTCTCTGTAGAACCTTTTAAAGATCATCATCGATTTTAGATCCAAGATAATGTTCAATAACCGTTGGAACTTGTGACTTGAGAGTAGTAAGAGCTTCAGCAGAGTGATCTATTTTCTTTAGCTTAGACACATCCTTTTCTAATTTTGCAACTCTTAGCTGAACAGAGGTGAGTGCATCCGATTCAGGGATAACAGTGGTGATGGTTGGAGCATCGGTTGTGATTGGTGCTGTAGGGATTGAGGTACAAGTGATATAGTGGAGACAAATGGAAGAAGTAGAGTTGTTACATGTACTACTGAAGGAGTTTCTCATACTGGTGTGAGGACTGAGGGATCAGAAATCACAGACACCGATACTCTAAGTACGAATAGAGACTGGATATGTGGAACTTCAGATTGGATCTTAACATCCAAAAATGAGTTGATCTCGGCATCTGTAGTGTCCTTAATTGTACTAACTAAAGAAGTATCAGATGAAAGTTTAAGAAATTGATCACCAAAACCTAAAGATATAGATAAGCTAGAGCTTGTTGGAGGAAGTTAAGCTTTCTTGTCATCATCCTTTATTTCTTTAATCTTTTCAGCATTTGCTTTGGCCACATTAGATATTTCTACATCACCCTTTCTAGAATCTTCAACTTTAGCATTTAACATCTCTTCATCCTTATCTTCATTTACTTGTTCATCACCGTCTACATACTCATCATTAGTCATTTCTAGATCAATACTTTTGTCATCATCAGTATCATCTTTCTTCTCATCATCTTCATCAAAATCTATCCAGTCAACTTCTTCATCATCACTTTGATCTTCTTTAGAATATTCACTTTCTTGTTCAGATCCCCACTCAAGAATAACATTTTCTTCAGATGTAACCTTTTCCTTATCTGGAACTCATGGTTTAGTACCAGTTCCTTCACTTGAGGTAGCAGAGATGAATGTGGACTCATCGAGAACCCCTGGTATGCTACCAGTTCCTTCACTTGAGTCTCTAGTACCTGGCTGTCTTCTGCTGGTTTTCTAGCTTTCTTTATGATCTTTCATAGTATCTGCAACTACTTGTTCTTCAGGAGTTAAAGATTGAACACCTTGAGCTTTTAAGAAGGATCAAAAGACACTTTCGTTGACACCTGAGAAGTATCTCTAAAGGCAATACCTGATGGTCTTCTTCAAGCAGGCTCGGGGACAGATTCAGTTACAATCCTTGCATGAGTAGCATAGACTTACCTTGCAGCTTCCTCTTCTACATCTTCAGT
>BQNB010016820.1:0-67678 GCA_026074375.1 Tanacetum coccineum | reverse complement strand
CATTTTTCTAGATTTTTTAGAGTTCGTTTAGTATTTTTAAACTTTTATTTTCATTAAAAACTTTAAAAAATCATAAAAATAGAAAAATAAACAAAAAAATAAAAATCTTTATTAGAAAATTTTCTTTTATCATTAAGTTCGTAGGAAAATTAACTCTCGTAAGTTCTTTTATCATTAACTCTCGTAAGTTCATTTTTGAGCATTTTAGCTTTTTGGGCTCGGTTTTCGATTCCCGTTATTCGTTTTTGTGATTTCTTTCAAATTTTATCGTTAAGCTTTCAAATTTTGCAAATCCCTTTATTTTTACTCATAGAATTAGATTATTAATTCAATTTCTAGGTTAAGATGCTAATTAGGTTTTATTTTGACATTTTTGTTTTTCGTCCGCGTGTTTAGTTATTTTTCTTGCAAAAAATTGTTTTTAGTTATTTTTAGTTATTTTTCTTGCAAAAAGTTGAAAATCATTCATAACATTGTCCAAACTGAATCGAGGGTATCAATTCACATTTCTTTGGGATACGACCCGGTAATCACTTACCGGTTAAACGTATTATATTATATATTTTTGTGTTTAAATTGCATTTAATCTTTGTCCTCAAGGATTATTTGTATATTTCTATAAATACTTTGATATATTATATATACGTAGAGTTGATCTGCAACAATCAATCACATTCTTCTATATCATATTTTAATCACATTTTCTCCCCTTATTTTAAATAATAAAACACTTAGTATTTAAAATACCAATTGATTAAAATTTTACATGAAAAATTCCATGGGGAGAAAAATTATACTACGATATTGCATGAGTTTATTTTCCGGATTACTCCCCTTCAACAGTATATGTGGGATACCAATATTTATTAAAACTTGAAATTGGAATGAAAAATTGATATGACACCACAAAATGTTGAAGACGGAGTGAGATGCCTTAGTGAACAATGTATATTATTAATTGACATTAAGTTTCCACATTTTAATTTCACAAAATGTGTTTGGATACATAAAATAGACATTGATGAGATGTATCCAACACATTAAAAGGCTTTGTTTTAAAAAGCTCCACCCTCACAAATTGATTCACATAAAATGACATTCTACGTACTACAATTCTTTAAAAATTATTTGAGGAAGGGAGTGTTGAACACACAATTTTAACAAATACCACTTTTTATGGAAAAATACCACAAATTATATTGTAGACAATTTTGACATTGAAAGTTCTTTTTGAAAGATTGTGTTCAACGATTCTAAAAACACATGATAGAAGGCTTCTCTTCTATTTTTTAGATAGAAGACTTCTCTTCTATTTTTTAGAGTAAGTGCACTGAAGCGTACACTTCCCTATTACATTCAGGACCGAGTTATGCACTGAAATGTACATAAGTCATTAAGAAAAATTAAGAAATGACATGTTTTGAAAGCATTTAAAACTCTTGCTTGAACTTCATTTACACGCCCGTGTCGATGTTAATCAACATTTCTAGGTACGTAAATGTTATCGATTCCAAGAGACATGTCGAGAAGATTCTTTCTTTTCACCCTTTATCCATACATTTCTTTTTCATTCTTCAACCCCTTCAATGCTTACCAAGACGTCATTACTAACACCTTGTTGTGATTGTTCCAGTGTTAGCTCAATCTTAGTCTGCATTTTTCCCTTATACACATTCTTCTCCATTCATACCTAAGGACTGTTATTTCTAACTATAGAGTGTCCTTAGATAGATCCATCCGGTTCTGGTGTGAGATTAGTAGGTTGTTGGGTATGAGATCGAACCATAAAACCATTTTCTGACATTGTTATTTTCAAATACTCCCCCTACACATGTGCTCCGAGATTCGAAATTGTTTAGCACATGAAGGAAAGAGTTGCACTTAGAGTCTTAAAGATCACATTCGTTTATATAATATTATAATTATAATTTTCTCCCCTTATTTTAAATAATAAAACACTTAGTATTTGAAATACCAATTGATTAAATTTTGACATAAAAAATTTCATGGGGAGAAAAATTATACCACGATATTGCATGAATTCAGATTCCGATAGCTCCCCTTCAACAGTATATATGGGATACCAATATTTATTAAAACTTGACATTGGAATGAAAAATTGATATGACACCACAAAATGTTGAAGACGGAGTGAGATGCCTTAGTGAACAATGTATATTATTATTTGATATTATAATTTCCACATTTTAATTTCACAAAATGTGTTTGGATACATAAAATTGACATTTATGTGATGTACCCAACACATTAAAAGGCTTTGTTTTTTAAAAGCTCCCCCTCAGAAATTGATTCACATAAAATGACATTCTACGTACTACAATTCTTTGAAAATTATTCGAGGAAGGGAGTGTTGAACACATAATTTTAACAAATACCACTTTTTATGGAAAAATACCACAAATTATATTGTAGACAATTTGACATTGAAAGTTCTTTTTGAAAATTGTGTTCAACGATTTTAAAAAACATGATAGAAGACTTCTCTTCTATTTTAGAGTAAGCGCACTGAAACGTACGCTTCCCTATTACATTCGGGTCCGAGTTATGCACTGATGTGTACATAAGTCATAGAGAAAAATTTAGAAATGACATGTTTTGAAAGCATTTGAAACTCTTGTTCGAACTTCATTTACACGCCCGTGTCGATGTTAATCAACATTTCTAGGTACGTAAATGTTATCGATTCCAAGAGACATGTCGAGAAGATTCTTTTTGGTATTTTTGAAATTTTCTGATTTTATATATATATATTTTTTGATTTTATATTTTTCTATTTCTTTTTGTTGGTTTTATGTTTTTGTATTTTCTTCTTTTTTAAAAAAAATATATTTATAAATCAAAATAAGGAGAAAAATAAAAATATTTACAAATCGAAGTTTCCATCAGAAATGACAGTTGTTTCTAGATTTAAAGCAGATAAAGTTGAATCTGGTTGTTGTTGACGTTTATCAGATGCATCTGCAGTAGTAACAGCGGAAGACTTTGAAACAACTTGATTTACTCCATCGAAATATTCGTCGAACAAAGGACCGAATAGACTTTCCAACTCTATCGTCGTCGTCATGCTTATCATATCTGCTGTAGGAACTTCTTTGACATTGACGATCGACGCTTGAATCGTTGTGTTTAAACGTCATTTGAAATTAAGGTTCGAGGCTTGATCTGTTGTGATCAAACGTCATTTGACATTAAGGTTCGAGGCTTGATCTGCTGTGATCAAACGTCATCTTTTTGTATCATCATTTGTGAATCTACTTTGACAATGGTTTCTGAGATATTAGCTTTTTCAGCAACCATACTCTGAGATTTTCCTTGTTGACATTACATAAGGTACATGCACTTAAATGAAAACTTTGTTCCTTCTGAATATTGATTGATGTACCTGCACTTAAATCCAGAGTTTGTTTGCTTTCATGAATATTAGGGATATCTACATTTGAACCATGTGTGGGTTCACTGTCATCCTTGCTTGTACAAGAATCGAATAACTTTCCTGTAGGAATCCACCTAAGACCAACAGATTTCAAAATTCTACCCGTGGGTTTCCACTTAAGATCAGATCTAGGATATGTTTTCTCATACACAATGGAAGTCTTATTAGGAGAAAACATATATCTTATAAAGATCTGCCTACCAGGTGTTTGAGTATGACTCTTTTTATGTACGGGTTTGTTAATGTTTCTAGTCTTTTGAAATTGAATCTTAGCACGCGAATTCACTTCCTTCAAGAGTTTTGTTATACAAGCATCATGATTTGCATTAAAGACACACTTATGACATGTAGAACAAACAACGTTTTTAGAATCTGAGAAAGAACTAGAACTCTTAGAGTGATCTCCTATGGGCACAGCTGTTATTGTTACGCAACTACTCTTAGATATAGGCAAACTCCTAGTTGAGTGATTAGTGCTCCTAGGTTTAAGTTTGCTACCATCAACAGTGCTTTGAAATCTAGCAGAAGGCATCACACTAGTTTTTGAGTTCCTATCTCTCTCTTGTGTCTTTTTCTTAGCTTCATCTAGATAGTGATTATGAACCATGTCAGTTGAACTAAATCTTGGCATGTTCTTAGAACTATTCCTAGATTCGCTAGATGCAATCATATGATCAGGTTTTGCAAAAACGGATTCTATTCTCTTAGGCAAATAGTGTTGAGTTACTGATCTTGACAAATTGTTATTCACGTCAACTTGGGAGGCAAACCGTGGTTTTGACATTTAAGGCCTTTCAGATTTAAACGCATTCGGTTGTCTAACAGGTGATTGGTTTCTTAGTGATTGTTAAACCGATTTCCCCAAGACTGATGTTTTAGCAAACTTAGTATCTTACACTATTCCTTTTAACTCCTTAAGTTCATTTTTAAGCATCAATTGCAAAAACTTTCTGAATCTGGCTTTTAAATCATCATCTATTAGCATAGCAAAGAAGTTTCTGTTCTCAGAGTCTTAGATCTTGTAATTTTAATAGAATCATACAAATCTTTGTAATGCTTTTTCAAAGTTTCATTTTCCTTATTTAAATGCTCATTCTCTGTAAGTAATTTAGCCACATTATGTTCTAATTCGATGTTTATTGTTTCAAAAGCTTCAATTTCCTTTTTAATCTTGGCTTTATTACTTGTTACATTCAAAATTTGACCATGTTGCCCCGATTTTAAAGCTTGATTTTGATATTTAAGTTTAAGAGCAATACAATGTGCTTCTATTCTTAAAAAATCTTTTTGAAATTAGGCAACGCTCTTTTTAAGTAAAATATTTTCAGACTCGAGTGATTGTTTTGAGTAGTCAGTTGTCTGGTTATTAGGTGATGAATCAAGCATAGGATTTTTAACTTGACATTGTTCAGGATACTGGTGAACCCTACCTTCATTAATGATTTCAGGTTGCTCGTCTGTTGTTGTCCTATAGCAAAAAATTTACACATTCATCATCACTTTGTACCACAGCCATTGGCGACTTCGGTCATATATGGGTCTGATCTCTGCATCATCAGCATCTGTATCATTCCCTGACCTGTTGCTGTCATCTTGCACTTCTGGTCTGTTCCGCTGCTTTATGTGACAACTAAAGCATCATCTACTGCTTCACCCGTATCAATCTTATTCTCTTGCGTATGCAACTGCCATTTATTCAACCTTCTATCATACTGTCTTGGATGACGTGTTCTTTCAGCAACAAACTTCTTAACATTACTCATGTGTTGGAGTGGTGTATCTTTGAAGTGTTTAACGTCAATTCCAGTGTATTCAATAAAGTACTTGTATGTCATTTGACTGTCATAATCCAAAGTAAACTGTGAATCGATGAACTTCTGAAATTGATTGTTTACCACCCAAAAAGCTGCCATGGATTCATCTTTTTGAAATTCATCTTTGTCAATTTGCTTTTGTAGTTGATCTACGTTGAGAAGCATCGTACTTGTGAAAGTATTAGCATATTGACCAAAGAGTGACATGAATGCCCGTTTGAATCCATGTTCGATGTGAGTGCCTTTTAAGTCTTCTTTAGAAAGAACTTAAAGGTGTGAATGAAGAGATCGAAAATATGCCATGCATCTTTCTTTTGATTTTCACATCTTGTATTTGATTGCATGTACATCTTTTGTTGTAGAATCCAAACTGCTTTCCTTTACTGATTTGCTGGATGCAGTCTCTGAATTACTGTCTTCATTGTCAGAACAAGTGTTTTGTATGACAACGAAATCAACTTTCAAATGAATCAATATTCAATGCTTAGATTGGATTTGAATTATCTTCTTGTGTCTGCATCAATTTCTTTTCTTTCAACAACTGTGGAGTTCGTTGTTGATGAAGAGTTATCTCAAGCATGTATTTCCTAATGGAATCCATGTTACAGATCATTGTATCGTATAAGGATTGAGCATCAAATCTTGTATATTTCTGCATAAGCGCTTTGAATTCTGAATTGAAAGCATTTTCAAACGTTGTTCTGAGCTTTGTCAAAATAGTCTTGCAATCATTTGAAACTCTTGTTCGAACTTCATTTACACCCCCGTGTCGATGTTAATCAACATTGCTAGGTACGTAAATGTTATCGATTCCAAGAGACATGTCGAGAAGATTCTTTTTGGTATTTTTGAAATTTTTTGATTTTATATATATATATTTTTTGATTTTATATTTTTCTATTTCTTTTTGTTGGTTTTATGTTTTTGTATTTTCTTCTTTTTAAAAAAAAAAATATTTATAAATCAAAATAAGGAGAAAAATAAAAATATTTACAAATCGAAGTTTCCATCAGAAATGACAGTTGTTTCTAGATTTGAAGCAGATAAAGTTGAATCTGGTTGTTGTTGACGTTTATCAGATGCATCTGCAGTAGTAACAGCGGAAGACTTTGAAACAACTTGATTTACTCCATCGAAATATTCGTCGAACAAAGGACCGAATAGACTTTCCAACTCTATCATTTCTGTTGTAGGAACTTTTGTTGACATTATGGTGCGAGGCGACATTGAGGTTCGAGGCTTGATCTGTTGTAATCAAACGTCATTTGACATTGAGGTTCGAGGCTTGATCTGTTGTGATCAAACGTCATCTTTGACATTTAGGATCGAGGCTTGAACTGATGTGTTCAAACGTCATTGCAATTTCATCATTTGTGAATCCACTGTGACACTGGTTTTTGAGATATCAGCTTTTTCAGCAACCAAACTCTGAGATTTTCCTTGTTGACATTACATAATGTACCTGCACTTAAATCAAGACTTTGTTCCTTCTGAACATTGATTGATGTACCTGCACTTACATCCAGAGTTTGTTTGCATTCATGAATATTAGGGATATCTACATTTGAACCATGTGGGGGTTCACTGTCAACCTTGCTTGTGCAAGAGTCGAATAACTTTCCTGTAGGAATCCACCTAAGACCAACAGATTTGAAAATTCTACCCGTGGGTTTCCACCTAAGATCAGATCTAGGAGATGTTTTCTCATACACAGCGGAAGTCTTATTAGGAGAAAACCTATGTCTTGTAAAGATCTGCCTACTAGGTTTTTGAGTATGACTCTTTTGATCTACGGGTTTGTTACTGTTTCTGGTCTTATGGGATTGAATCTTAGCATGTGAATTCACTTCCTTTAGGAGTTTTGTTATACAAGCATCATGATTTGCATTAAAGACACACTTATGACATGTAGAACAAACAAAGTGTTTGGAATCTGAGAAAGAACTAGAACTCTTAGAATGATCTGCTTTGGGCACAGCCGTTATCGTTACGCAACTACTCTTAGATATAGGCAAACTCCTAGTTGAGTGATTAGTGCTCCTAGGTTTTGGTTTGCTACCATTAGCAGTGCTTTGAAATCTAGCAGAAGGCATCACACTAGTTTTTGAGTTCCTATCTCTTTCTTGTGTCTTTTTCCTAGCTTCATCTAGATAGTGATTATGAACCATGTCATTTGAACTAAATCTTGGCATGTTCTTAGAACTATTCCTAGATTCGCTAGATGCAATCATATGATCAGGTTTTGCAAAAATGGATTCTCTTCTCTTAGGCAAATAGTGTTGAGTTACTGGTCTTAACAAACTGTTATTCACATCAACTTGGGAGGCAAACCGTGGTTTTAACATTTAAGGCCTTTTAGATTTAAACGCATTCGGTTGTCTAACAACTGATTGGTTTCTTAGTGATTGTAAAACCAGTTTCCCCAAGACTGATGTTTTAGCAAACTTAGTATCTTTACTATTTCCTTTTAACTTCCTTAAGTCATTTTTTAAAGCAGTAATTGCAAAAAAACTTTTCCTGAATTTGAGCTTTTAAATCAACATTATTAGCAAGAAAAGAAGTTGTCTGTTCTATTGTCTTAAATCTCGTAATTTTAATAGAATCATACAAATCTTTGTAATGCTTTTTCAAAGTCTCATTTTCCTTACGTAATTTAGCCACACTATGTTCTAATTCGATGTTCATTGTTTCAAGTACATCAATTTCCCTTTTGATCATGGCTTTATTACTTGTTTCATTCAAAATTTGACCATGTTGCCCCGATTTTAAAGCTTGATTTTGATATTTAAGTTCGAGAGCAATACAATGTGCTTCCATTCTTGAGAAAACTTTTTGAAATTGGGCAACAGTCTTTTTAAGTAAAATATTTTCAGACTCGAGTGATTGTTTTGAGTAGTCAGTTGTCTGGTTATCAGGTGATTAATCAAGCATAGGACTTTTAACTTGACGTTGTTCAGGATACTGGTCAACCCTACCTTTATTAATGATTTCAGGTTACTCAGTATGATGTTGTCCTATAGCAAAGATATTACATTCAGCAGTCAATTATACCTCAGCCATTGGCTCTTCGTTATAAATGGGTCTAATATCTGCATCATCAGCATCTGTATCATTCCTTGACCTGCTGCTGTCATCATGCACTTCTAATTCTGTTCTACTGCTTTATGTGACAACTAAATCAGCATCAATTGCTTTACCCGTATCAATTATACTCTCTTGTGTCTACATCTGTCTTTTATTCACCCTTCTATCATACTATCTTTGATGACATGTTCTTTCAGCAACGGACTTCTTGACATTACCCATGTGTTGGAGTAGTGTATCTCTGAAGTGTTTAACCTTGATTCTAGTGTATTCAACAAAGTACTTGTCTGTCATTTGACTGTCATAATCCAAAGTAAATTGTAAATCGATGAACTTTTGAAACTGGTTGTATACCCCCAAAAGGAGGCCATGGAAACCATCTTCTTGAAAGTCATCTTTGTCAAGTTTCTTTTGTAGTTGATCTATGTTGAGGAGCATTGTACTTGTGAAGGTATCAACATCTTGACCAAAGAGTAACATGAATGCCCGTTTGAATCCATGTTTGATGCGAGTGCCTTTAGTCATCTTTTGAAAGAATTGAAGGTGTGAAGAAGAGATCGAAAATAAGCCATCATCTTTCTTTTGCTTTTGACTCTTGTATTTGAATTGCAGCACATCTTTTGTTGAAGAATCCAAGCTGTTTTTTTTATGATTTGCTGGATGCAGTCTATGAATTAATGTCTTACTTTTCTCAGAACAAGAGTTTTGTATGACACTAAATCAACTTTTGTTGAAGACTTGAAAGACTTAAAAGATATTAAGGTTTCTACTGACAGGTTCATAAGAGCAAAGTTATTACTAAGTAGTTAGTACTGGTGTATTAAAGTCCCATGCTAGTTATACTGTTAGTCTACTATTAGTACTGTTTAGTCTGAAGAACTACTGCCAGTAGAAGTTAAGATGCTCAGAGGTGAAGACTAAAAATATGCTAAGTTTTAATGCAGTAGTACATAAGTTATATGTTAGTGTCAAACTTGTACTGCTAGAGTAAAGTTAACATGTTAGCATAAAGATTAGTATTGCTGGTACTTACTACTGCTTATGCTCAGTTAGTGCTGCTGGTTATAAAGATACACTGATGATGACTTACAAATTGGCTTGCAAGACATACTACTGGTCAAGAGGATAAAGACAGAGTAAAAGAGAAAGGTGTTTAGAAAACAAGAGTACCCTATGAAGATAAGTATTACCAGTTATTTTTCTAAAGATTATGTTGTCTATAAATTTAGCAATGTTTATGAAAGTTAGGAAGGTATTGTAAAACGTGCAGGACCCTTAGTGTATAAAAAGGAGGGTCTAGGGTATAGAAAAAGGATATCAGTTCTATAATAGTTTTCCTAGAATTCTTAGAGCTTCAAGGTATTGTAAACCTAATACAAATTCAACGTGTTTTGTTAATATAATTGAGGCATAGAAGATATTGTTACTGTTTCATTGTTTTCGATCAATTGTTATTATTCTTCTTCTATAAATACTAGGATTCCGCATAGTATTAGATATTCAATAATCAAAGTTTCTGTCATAGTAGTTTGGATTTATCAAAGTTGCTAAACCTAAAACAAGTAAGGAGGACAAGATCGGTTTTGAAGGACCATCAAGTGGAATCTGAGCAAGTTGTGAAAGATTTGGAAGAAGAAGAATAACTCTTCTTCAAGATACTATTTTTTGTTAGACAGATGGAGGTAGAAAGAAAACCACCACAAACAAATAAATTCTGACGCAGATGCCTCTTTCAACCAGGAACTATGAGCTCTGGCTTGTGAGGATGAACAATACTTCCTGATGATGACTAGTCTCTATGGGAAGTAAATCAAAAATAAAAAAAAGGGAAACCACGAGCTTAAAAGATGGTTGGAACAGTTGAGCTAGGAATATGAACCAACTTTGTTGAGAAAAACAGGAGAGAAGACTTGACTGGAAAGCAAGAGCACCTTGTGATGACCTTCCAACAAGACCACTAAAGTTCCACAATATCAAGATGCAAAGTTGCTAATGGAGGCTCTAGAGAAAAGATATGAAAGGGAGCCACGGAATCCAAACGGTTCAGAGGCCACTTTCAAACAACCAATATGGAACTTTGCTGCATTAAGTTCTGAATCATTAGATCAAACCTTTGATAGGTTACAAAAAAATCAATGGACAGTTGGAGATCCAAGGAGATAGTGATTATCAAGAAGATATGAACTTAATGTTGTGAGAAGTCTTCCATCTGTTGGAAGTATCATGCTCTAATTTGGAGAAACAAGGCAAGATTGAAAACCATCAGCTTAGATGACTTGTATAATAATATGAAGATATATGAACCTGAATTAAAAAGGTCATCAAAACAAGTCAAAATACACAGAATTGTGGCTTTGTCTCTACCAGCACTAATCACACACAGCACTACAGGCAGATGATTTTCTCCTGAAATTAGTACTTCTCAATATCATCTAAAGGTAGTAACACTGTATGTCGGGATTATCTTGATGCTTGATCTGTGCTTCCTTGAAGTCAAACCCAACTGTCCTCAACTTTCTCAAGAAGATCTGGAACAACTTCATCTTGATGATTTGGAAGAAATGGATCTTCAATGAGAGATGGCCATGCTGACAATCAGAGCAAGAAGATTTATCAAAGAAAACTGGAAGAGCTAAACATAAATGGTCAAAGAGTTGGTTTTGACAAGTCAAAAGTAGAATGCTTTAACTGTCATAAACATGGGCACTTTGCTAGAGAATGTAGGTTTCCAAGAAATCAGAAGTTCAAAGGAAGAGAAAATAATACAAGAACTATTGCAGTGGAGACTCCTACTCAGAATGCCTTGATAGCTCAAGATGGAATTGGAGGATATGATTGGAGCTACCAAGCTGAAGAAGAACAACCAACAAATCATGCATTGATGGCATTTACATCCTAGAGAAGCATCCTTCGATCAGAATAAGGTAGCATTCTTGTTCTAAAACATCTGTAAAGCTCAGCTACTCTTAAAGAACAATTGATAATTTGTCTTCTGATTAAAAAGTCTCAATTCTCTTTAGATTTTATTACAAGCAGGTTATAGAATCAGTAGAAGGTAGACTTGTCACAATAAGAAAAATAAAGATTTGTGTAAGAGATAGCATAAAAGTCTTAAAACATGAGGGTTAGGACTAAGAGATAGACGCCTTAGATGTTTATAAACAATGAATTTGGAAAAAAGCTGATGCTAGACAGAGATTAGTTAAAAACAAACATTAGAAAAGTTTCAAAATTCATCCCGGTCTTCTAAATAAAAATATAGATTTCAAAGTAATTAACAAGTTAGAAACGGGACGTAAGATATAAGAGCTACTGTAGCATTACTCTGCAGTCGACGGTTTTGGATTTCACAGCTATGTCTGGGAACCGATATGGCTATCATGCACGTTTTCCCCACCTTTAAATAGGGAAATTTCATACCCTGCAAACCTGATATAACTTTTATAGATGAAAATGATGGAGAGTGAAAATTTAGCTGTTATACTGTGATACACCTAGCAATGCGCTTTAAGCAGTTGCGATCGGGATATTTCAAATACGTGAATCTAATGCTGTAGGATGGACCAACACAAGTGACAAACATTGAGGATTAGAACTATTGGATACTGAAGTGATTATAGATGAAGTGAGAGCAGATTATTACTATTGTCCCAATCATGAAAAGACAAATTGTTAAGACCTATTAGGGACATAACATGTGCTCAACCCCACAACCAAGCGGGCACCCCAAAGAAATTTGGAACATTCTACTATCCAAAGGACAAGAAATGATTTTAAAATGACAAATCAGCTTGTTATATTGTGGCAGTTATGAGATCTAATTATGTTTGTGAATAAGGTTGCAAGCGCCAGCATGGAATAACTCAAGGAAGGGGTGAATCACAAAAATTTTTTTAATAAAAATGTCTCACCCTCACCCCAAAAGAAGATTTGTTCTAAAGGCAGTCTTGACTAGTTAAGGAAACTTAGTCCTGCTTAGTGCAACAGTTAATACTTGTTAGACCAGTTAATATTGCTAACACAAAACAGTTCATACTGCTAGACAGTTATCTGCTGCCTCAAACCAAACTGTAACATCCTCGACCTATAAATTAATATTTCAAAGAGGCTATTCAGCAAAAGTTTAAGGCCATTAACGAGATTTTGCAAACAAGAATAGCATTTCCAAAACAAATGTTAATACTGTTAGTGTAAAACATACTACTGCTAGGGATAGAGCAGTAGTAAGAAATAAGGGTAAAGGGGCTAATGCTGTTAAGGCCTCAGCATGCTGGGTTTGGAAAGCCAAAAACAGCAGTACATCAAGACATTCAGGAAATTTTCTTCTTGATGCACGAGGCAGATCCAAGTCTATAATGGCTTGGATCCCTAAAAAGATCTAAATCTCTTATTTTATGTGCAGGACAACCCACAACAAAAAGAGTATAAGGAAAAAGCAGTTATTGACAGTGGTTGTTCCAGGCACATGACAGGAAACAAGTGCTACTTGATGATCTGACGATTCAGCTGGTGGTTTAGTTCCTTTGGTGATGATATAGGTTGAATATATCGTTCCGGTAAATCCAAACAGACCATTAGCTTTTTGCGGATGTGTCCTTCTGTAGGAAGCTTAAGTATAATCTGTTCAGTGTGTCACAAATCTGTGACAAAAAGACCCAATGTTCTTTTTTACTGACACTGAAAGTCTCTGGTCTATCTTCTGAGATTAAAAGACTACTTGATGAAAGTCAAGTATTGTGAAAGTTCTGAGAAAAGACAACATATACGTGTGACTCTAAAGAGTGTTGTTCCCATTGTTGATTTTAACTTATCTATTGCTAAGGCCCATAATTGCTGAATTCCCATACTAGGCATAAGGAGGTATGAGGCACATTCAATTTAAAACAATGAATAAACTTGTGAAGGGAAACCTTGTCAATGTTTACCTTCAAGATTTTGAAAAATGATCATTCTTGTGTTGCTTGTCAGAAAGGAAAGCACATAAGCTACTATACGACCAGCTTTTGAACTCAATCAGCAAACCCTTACCTATGCTTATATGGCCTTGTTTGGTCCAATCCTGTTAAGAGATTATGAAAGGAGAGTCTATATTGCCTAGTCGTCACTAAAGACTTTAGTAGATTTTATGGGTGTTTATTGCCACTAAAGATGAGGACTAGTGGGTTCTAAAGGACTTCATAAACAGAAATAGAAAATCAAACTAAGATCATAAAGTAAAAGTTATCAGGAGTGACAATGGAACTGAGTTTAAGAATAGTATAATGAACCAGTTTTGTGAAATAAAGGGGATTAAGAGGGAATTTAGTGTGGCTAGGACTCCTCAGCAGAATAGGGTAGCTGAAAGGAAGAATAGAACACTGATAGAGGTTGCAAGAACAATGTTAGTAGACTCTAAGTTGCCAACCACCTTTTGGGCAGAAGCAGTTAATACTGCTTGCTTGTGTAAATAGGGTCTTATGTCATTAAGCCTTCATAACACTACACCCTATGAACTTATTATGGAAGACCTCCACTGAATAGATTCAGAAACCTTTTAGGAGTCCTGTTAACATCTTAAACAACATGGATCATTAGGCAAGTTTGAAGGAAAAGCAAGAGGGATATTTTGTTGGATATTCTGTAGTTAGTAAAGGCTATGAGCGTTTTAAAAGAGGAACTAGGAATGTTGAAGCAGACTTACCATTGATTTCTTGAAAATTTACCTAATGTGAGGACATTGACATGCTGGCTTTTTGATGTTGATTCTTTGGTCAATATCTATAAACAATGTGCAGTTGTTGCAGGGAACCAACCTATGGAAATCCAGGAACCAAAGATCACATGTTGCCGGTCCCGCTCAAAAGACAAAAGAACCTGAACTAAGAATACATCTGATCTATTTGCACAACTGACCCTCCTTTACTCTTAAGGTCTAAACGATAGAGAAAGGGGATACAGGAAGTAGATGAAAATAAGCATCTAACAACGTGGGGAAGAGATGATGAACAACAAAGAAGTGAGTCAGAAAGGCTAAATCAAAGGGAAATGCAGAATGAAAACACTAACAGTACTAATGGTGTTAATACTGTTAGTACACCTGTTAGTACTGCTAGACCAACAGTTGATACTACTGTTCCATCACCACCAGTTAATACTGCTAGACCTTCTGTTAATACTGCCAATGCATTTGAAGAACATCCTAATTTGAAAGGATATCTACCATATAACAATGCTTTTTCCTATCCACCTTTCCCCAAATATATCTTCAATGGGATAACATGAATCTTTGGAAATGCTTAAGATGCTGACGATGTGGCAGAGACGTTGATACTGAACATGTAAATTATCTCCTATCCAGTCCCTGATACATCTTTCACCAACATTTTACACGAAATCATGAAGATCGTGATTGGAAGCTTAACCAACTCTGTGCAAACAAGACACATGACAAGACAACTGAGAAACATGGTTGATCTCTCCGTTCACCGCTTAGAAGAACAAATCCCAAGGATTTCCAAAAATTGTTTATTAGCCTGTTTTTATTAAAAAGGACCCAAAAGGTGCTCATGGCTTGGCAGATCCAAGGCGGGTGGGACGGCAATGCAAACTGAGCTTCTCCAGCATTTAAACTGCTAAATGTTTGGTCCTTAGTTGACTTACCAAGAGACAAGTGGGCAATTGGTACTAAATGGGTATTCAGAAACAAGAAGGATGAAAGGAGGGCATAGTGGTAATGACAAAGCTAGGAACTGGTTGCTCAAGGTATCCTCAAGCGGCCGGTATAGATTCTGATGAATTCTTAGCACCTGTTGCACAGGATAGAAGCCTAAGACTTAATTTTGGCTAGCTTCTTCACAGAATTGAAGTCTCCCACAATGGATGTAAAAAGTTCTTTCTTATATGGACAGATAGAAGAGGAGGTATATGTCTGTCAACCTCCTAGATTTGAAGACCCACACTTTCCAAACAAAGTTTACAAAGTAAGCAAGGCTCAATGGGACTACATCAAGCCCCAAGAGCATGGTATGAGACATTGTCAACCTACTTGCTGGACAATGGTTTTCACAGGGGACAAATTGACAAAACTTTGTTCATTAGAAGACATAAAGATGATATCCTGCTAGTTCAGGTTTATGTTGATGATATCATCTTTGGATCAACAAAGAAAGAAATGAGTACTGAATTTGAAAAGTTGATGCATGACAAATTTCAAATGAGTTCTATGGGAGAACTTTCTTTCTTTTTGGGACTTCAAGTTAAACAGACGAGTTAATGGATCTTTATCAGCCAAGATAAATATGTGGCTGAGATTTTGAAGAAGTTTGATCTTGCCTCAATAAAGACAGCAAGCACTCCAATGGAGACAAACAAGCCATTAACAAAGGATGAAGAAGCTGAGAATGTGGATGTACATTTATATAGATCAATGATTGGATCATTGATGTACTTGACAACTTCTAGACCAGACATTATGTTTGCTGTTTGTGCTTGTGCAAGGTTCCAAGTTACTCCAAAGACCTCACACCTTCAAGCAGTGAAGGAGGATCTTTAGGTACATAAAGGACCCAAAATGGGTCTTTGGTATCCTAGAGATTACCTTTGACTTGGAAGCTTGTTTGATAGTGACTATGCTGGAGTAGTCTAGACAGGAAATCCACAACATGAGGTGTCAATTTTTGGCAAGAGATTGATTTCATGGCAATGTAAGAAGCAGACTATAGTAGCCAACTCAACAACTGAAGCAGAATACGTGGCTGCTGCAAACTGCTGTAGACAAGTGTTATGGATCCAAAATCAGATGCTTGACTATGGATACAATCTCATGAACACCAACATCTACATTGATAATGAAAGTACAATCTGTATTGTAAAGAATCCAGTATCTCACTCCAAAACCAAGCACATTGAGATAAGGTCCCTTATCTCAGGATTCGATGAGAGACGTAGATACAAGTGATCAAGATTCACACAGACAAAAATGTTGCTGATCTTCTCACCAAAGCTTTTGATGTTAGCAGGTTTAACTTTCTAATTGCTAGCATTGGTTTATTGAATCTCTAAGACTTATCAGTTGTTAATTTTTATTCATGGGTTATGCATAAATATGGATCCTCATGAATTCTCACATGTCTATCTAGTCTTTTCTAGTGTGCTTGTGATGAATAGAGGCATGTTCTTGTATAATTATTGAAGACAGAGTTAAAACTGCTAAGGAAAATGTTAATACTTGTAACGCCCCGACCAGAAGGGTAGAAGTATTACAAATATGGTGTGACATCAAAAGCATACACAATCATAACACAAGCATAAACAGCGGAAGTCTTAAATAAATAACCAAAGGAAATAAGTCAACATGACTTAAGGTACATAAGTTCTCAAAGGATAAACATATCCAAACGAAATAAACAAATGTTTGAAGGAAAAATCATATATCAAAGGTAAGATCTCTAGGGTAGTCCACACTCAGAACTCATAACCCAAAAGCAAACCCTAGCTCCTAGCTTAGATACCTGCCGCAGGAAAAGAAAGTGCGGCTGAGCTTACAAAGCCCAGTGAACAGATATATATAATCGAATGCAAAAGATAACGGAAATCAAAGGATATGATACAAGGTACAAGGATACCTACATACTGATCAAAGGATACAAATATAAGGTAAGACAAATCAAAATATCAATCATAGGGTTAGGTAAGATGAATCTGAAATCAATTAGGTTAAGTTCAATCACAAGCGCCAAACAAATCATTTCAAAGTGACCAGGAGTCATGAGCTCAAAGTCTGTTGTGAAGATGATTGCACCCAAACATCAGTCACCAAATATCCAAAATATCATAATGTCATAATCCATCGAATACAAAACAAATCTAGGATGCATCCATACGCCCCTTAAACACAATAATTATCTTCATAGTTGCACATTATAATATCAAATGGGGCCGGTATGAGGTACCACTCACTACAACATGAGAGTCATGCCAAAGGTGATAATGACACGGGCCATGTTACCTTCATGGCTAGGAAACAAATAGTGGCTTGGTTCTCAAACTGAAGGGTTCAAAGCAAAGTCATATCAAAGTTCATTTCAAAGGGATCATAGCAAAGGTTCAATGTCAAAGGTTCAAATATCAAAGGTTCAAATATCAAAGGTTCAAATATCAAAGGTAGCATATGCGGGTTCAAATAGGAACATGATAACATATCATATAGAAAGCCAAGATCAAAGGCTCAGATCAATGTAGCAAATCACATAAAGTCATCAAATATAGAGAGGAATATGTCATGAGAAACCTTAACGAAAAAGGTTAGAATATCTGTACCCTTATTCGAGCGACGCAAACTCAAAGAGAAACACAACAGGAATATCAAACACCCCTCTTGACCGACATAAAGAAATTGATGAAATTCGAATTACAAACCTTTCATTTAAGGATATACTTTCATTTTTAGAACTTTCATTTTTAGTAACTTTCTATTTTTAGTAAAGTTTCCATAATTAGTAATATTCATCATTTGAGATTCTATTAAGTATTTTAAATAGATTAGGGACTTAATATGCCAACCTTACAAGCTTAGGGTTAAATATGATAACTTTCTATATTTTAGGGTTTAATATGCAAAATCAACAAATTTCAAGGTTAAAAGTGTAAATATCAAAGTTTCTTATTTTATTCAGATTATACCTTCCATTTTATGTAATTTACAAGTCAAACCCTTATATTTTACTTAGTTACATATTTAGTCCTTTTGGTTTATTAATTACTAAAAACATTATCTTTAATTATCCTAATTACAAAACAAGCCTTATCGATTTCAAATATGACAAAATCATACTTAAACTTAAATACTAACCTAAACATACTACTTTTCAGATTTACACTTTTAGTCCTCTATTTTATATTAATTTATTTCTAATTACATTAATATGAGTAATTAACATTTTAAATTCCAAAAAATACCAAAATGACATTTTATACCAACTTATTTTATAACAGAATATAATAATATAATACATGTCTTAAATAGCCCCATAGTTTCAGAAATTACAAAACAAAGTCCTAAAACCTTTTATATCCACAATCGGCCTAAACTAAATTAATTCACAAACCCTATATCAAATTTTCCAATCACAAAACACATTATTTCCCAATCATTGGCAATTAATTACACCTAGGAAAAAAATAACAAAACCCTACCCTAATTCATTTTAACCATTTTCTTTCCTTTTTCCCTTATTTTCGAATTTGGTAAACACAAATAAATCTTCAATAATTATTCGAATCATTTATAAATTATTCCAACAATTTTTCTGAGTTATATGAGATATGAACAACCTTAGAAAAATATAAAATCAATTTTACAAATAGTTTTTGTGCCGATTTCAATACTAGCTAGAAATTAGGGTTTCGAATATGATTTGATTATACTATCCAAATAAATGCATGAACTTATTTTATGCATAGATCGAATTTATATGATGGAAAAGTGAGTTGATAAAAATCCCTTGGATGTATCCTTAGTGTTTTTGATTTTAGAACCGGTTGCATATTCGAACCCAAACCAATACAAATCGAAACCATCCCTCCATAAGTTCCCACTATTTATCCCACATCCTAACCTTCAAAAAATCTTAGAAATAATCGCACAAGCCTTGGAAAAAATGTATGCCGCCTCTTTTATTATTTTAGGGTTCGGTGCAATTGTTTTTAAAGAATTTACAAATAAATGAAATAAGGATATAATAAAATAGTTTGGCCGAGTCCCCTGGGCTTTCAAAATAGATAGAATCAGTTTTATCATTTTCATATTTATTAGTATTTATCTATAATTTTCTCCTTTATTTATAATATGGCATAGTTATCTATTATACATACATTCTGGCTATATACATATGATACTTATTTATATATAATTTTAATTACTTTCCTTGTATAACATAAAGTATTTTGATCTTACAAAAATTTTCATAATTATTTTCATAATTGCTAAATATTGAATTTATTTTTTTATCTAATTAAATCTTATAATTTCTATAATTTAAAACTGAAATTAATTAAAACTTTTTATAGATTTTTTGCATTAGGGGTATTTGGTAATTTTTTCATTTGTTTGAGATTTTAGGGTTTACAATTCTTCCCCTCTAAAAAAAAATTTCCTTCTCGAAAATTGAAATGAATTGGAATGAAAACAAACTGCGACGAAACGAAAAACATACCGACTAGACAAGAAATAAGGCCTAACTAGCTCGATAGATTCTTCGGTCTCCCAGGTGCCTCACGCTCTGGGGATTCTTCCACCGAATCTTCACAAAGAATGACTTTATTTCTCATGACTTCTCTCTTGCGATCCAGAAAGGATTCAGGTTTCTTCGGACAAAGACATATAAGCTGAATTTGATCAAAAGGATAAGATGCGGACAAGCACTGGAATGATAATGAGTATCCCCTCAAAAGGGATCCATGAAAGACATCGTGAACGTGCGAAACGGGCGGGAG
This sequence comes from Tanacetum coccineum, assembly GCA_026074375.1. Lineage (NCBI taxonomy): Eukaryota > Viridiplantae > Streptophyta > Magnoliopsida > Asterales > Asteraceae > Tanacetum > Tanacetum coccineum. The sequence continues at coordinate 47,854 of BQNB010016820.1, read as the reverse complement.
GAAGCGCCAATCGATACGAACCCTCTCCGATACGTTCCCAAAAATTTCAAATGGGACCCATGAAACGAGGACTGAGGGCTTGCCTTGATCCCACACAAGTTTAACTCCTCTGAATGGCGGAAACTTTCAGAAATACACGATCTAGCTTGAAAACTCTAAGTCACGTCGATGCTTACTCAGCATAACTCTTCTGTCGCGATCTAGCCTCTTTCAATTTCTCCTTCGAAACAGCAACCTTCTCATAAGTAATCTCGATAAGCTCAGGACTTCAATCAAAACGTCCCTACTTCATCCCATCAAATAGGTGCTGACAATTTTACCATACAAAAGTTCGAAAGGTGTTGCCTTGATGGCGTGGGGGGGGGTGGGGGGGGGGGGGGGGGGGGTTGGGGGGGGGGGGGGGGGGGGGGGGTGGATAGGATCGCCAACTATGATTGTAGGCAAACTCACCAAGCACAAATATTCATCCAAATACCTGTCCATTCTAACGCCAGCCCTCAACCGATCTTCCAACTTCTAAAGGTTCTCTCTGAAGACCATCGGTTTGAGGGCTAACTGCTGTACTAAACTTAAGGACGGTTCCCCAGCTTTCTGTAAATCCTTTCCAAAAAATGGAGAGTAAACTTTCGGATCTCTGTCGGACACAATAGAAGTCGGTGTACCATGTAGTCTAACGATTTCCTGGTTGAAAATCTCCGCCATTACTATACATACGTTCTACCGAATGGGTAAGAAATGAGCAGATTGGGGTTAGCCGATAACAACACCCAATCGCGTTATGTCTTTTTGAGTAGTAGGCAAAACCAGTACCGAAATCCATGGAAATCTCATCCCATTTCACATAGGGAATCTCCAACGGGCTGTAACAAAAAACCCTTAGCCCTTTGATGTTCAATTTTACTGGCTGACAAGTTTACATTGATACAAACGTAGCCACATTTGTTTTCATGCCTTCACCAAAGTACTGTTTCAAATCTATGTACCTCTTGGTTGACCTGGATGGAATTGTTAATTGGAGAAACGATGAGCTTCCGTCATAACTTCTCGCAAAGGCCTGATCATTAGGGACACATAGGCCTATCTCTCAAAACACAACACGTCATCAATCAACACTGAACTCAGTATGTTTACCGTCTTCAACATTCTGCACAATAGCACAACTCCCATCGTCCTTGAGGTTCTTTGATCTGTAGCATGAGGTTAGACTCTATCCTCATACTCGCCCAATAGCCACCAGACCCTCGTACACATAGCTCAACATCCAAACGCTCTAAATCATGAAAGTATCTGGACTCAAACAAGCTATCATCCCAGGATTTTCGATAAGTGCGACGGCAACACATTAGCTTGCCCGATTGGTACTGGATGTTAGTTTCCATCCTCTTTCAGAAGTTCCAACCATCTCCTCTGTCTCATGTTAAGTTCTCGCTGAGTAAAAAATATACTTGAGACCACTATATGCTTCTGTAAAAATATCACAAGCTTCACCATACAGATAGTGTCTCCAGATTTTTAATGCAAAAACCACCGCAGCTAACTCAAGATCATGGGTTGGATAATTTACTTCATAAGGCTTCAGCTGCCTTGAAGCGTAGGCGATCACCTTCCCATGTTGCATCAAAACACAACCCAAACCTTTCTTCGATGCATCACTGTATATCTGAAAACCACCGGAACCTGATGGAAGAGTCAATATCAGAGCAGACACCAATCTCCGTTTCAATTCCTCAAAACTCTCCTGACGCTCATCCGTCCACACAAACTTCTCACCCTTTTCATCCGTGGGTAAGCGGTAACGCTAATCGGGAGAAACCTCAACAAACTGTCGGTAATAGCCAGCAAGCCCTAGAAACTCTCACCTCCGTACCGTAGTAGATCTCGGCCTTTGGTGATAGCTTCACCCTATGATGGATCCATAATGCTGCCGTCTGCAGAAACAATATGACAGGAACGCGACTTGCTTGTAACCAGCACCTGCTTCGAACCTTGCATACACTTTTCTGTCTTGAATTTCCAACAGAATCCGTCGTTGTTGCTCAGGCTTTCTTCAAACTTGGAGTAAAGGAGGATGTCGTCGATGAAACCCATAACGAAATATCAGGTACTCGTGGAAAAATACGGTTCATCAAATCCATAAAACCCAGCAGGATCAATTAGTCAGAAGTAAGGCATAACAAGAACTGTAGTGGCCATAAACGCGTACGGAAAACGCAGTCTTAGGACATCTCCTGCTCTCTCCACGAAGCTGCTGATAACCAGATCGCAAATCAATCTTAGAAAAATATTTGGCCCTTGCTGTTGGTAAAACAATATCGTCGGATTCGCAGAAGAGGATAGCGGTTAGAAACGTTTTTGTAATCCGGTTGAGTTTGCGGTAATCAATCCTAAGCTGCATGCTCCCCTCTTTCCTCTTATCAAATAGACCGGTGGCTCCCCATGGTGAAACACCAAATGGGTCATAATAACGCAATCTCAACATCTCCTATGTACGTGCTCCTTTAACTCTTTCCATTTAACAGGAGCCATACGATACGGAGCCTTTGAGATAGGTTCAGCAACGGGTAATTAAACTCAATCCACACATCATCTCTTAGCGGAGGACGTCCCGGAAGTTCATTAGGAAACATCAGCGAATTCACAAACAACGAGAAACGATTTTCATATAAGGACTCTCCCAAGATGGTCCGTAACGAAGTCAGAAACCTTGGCACCCATGAGAAATCAAGGTACGTGCCTTCCACGCGAGATGGCTTAACGGATTAAGCGGTGAGGAACCATGATAAAACCTTCAGGTGGCGACGTTACAACGATCACAAGTCCTAACATAGCAGTCCATGGTAGCTCGCTGAGAAGCCAAAATCCATGCCCATGAATCACATTCAAAATCGAACATATCGATAGGAAGCAAATTGCAGGGAGACACACGATCATCAAACCTGGATGAGGACAATTAAAATATTCTATGGTCAATAAGCATATGGTTCTTCATTGGGGTTGAAATGATTACACATTCAATTAATGGTGTAGGAGTCATATAAGTTTCTAGGGTAGTCACCATCTGAAAACGATCGAGAAAACGATTAGCCAAACGAAAACAAGATGTTACGGAAGAGGTTACACAGAAGGTAACTAATGTTACCCAATCCTCAAGTCATAGCCAAAGCTCTAGGTCATAAGACCTCGTCATGATTAACCTAGCCGCTCTGATACCAAAATAATAACGCCGCCCAGCGGGTAGAAAGTATTAACATATGTGAGCATCAAAGATACCACACCTAAACCACAGCATAAACTGCGGAACTCTTTTTTTTTTTTTCAACTACATACCCAGAAATAGTCACCATGACTTAGGTAATTAGTTCTCAAAGGATAAACATAACCAAAGAAATAACAATGTATTGGGAGAAACAATTATATATCAAAGTTAAGATCTCTAGGGTAGTCCACACTCAGCACTCATAACCCAAAGCAACCCAAGTCCTAGCTTAGATTACCTGCCGCAGGAAAGAAATGCGGTGAGCTTAAACGCCTAGGAACAGTATATATAACGAAAGCAAACGATACGAAATCAAAAGGATATGATAAATGTACAAAGGATCTCACAACATCATGATTCAAAGGGATACAAATTAAGGTACGACAAATCAAAATATCAACTCATAGGGTAAGTAAGCTGAATAAGAGAATCAAATTAGGTTAGGTTCAGAACACCAAGCCCAAAACAAATCATTCAAAGTGAACCAGGAGTCATGAGCTCAAAGTCTGTTGTGAAGACTGGATTGCACCCAATCATCAGTCACCAAATATCCAAATATCCTACTGTCATAATTCCTGAATACAAAACAAAACTAGATGATCCATACGCCGGACGTTGTCGTCTCATACCCCCCGCAAAGAGAGAAACTAGCACGATAAACCACAGCGGTGTGTGACCAGATTGAGTGTTGACAATAAAGCTCCAAAGTAAGTGAACACAATTTGAAGCAGCCAGAACGCAATAAGGAGAGTACGGAGCCACGGAGACAATCTCTCACATAATCCCTACTCCCCGCTGAGCGTCAGCGCCACACAGGCTGTGCGTCTATACATGACACCTCCCGGCCACCAAGTTACCTTTCATGGCTAGAAACAATAGTGGCTCTTGGTTCTCCAAACTGATCTTTTCTAAGGGTTCAAAGCAAGTATATCAACGTTTCATTTCAAGGGATCATAGCAAAGGTTTAATGTCAAGGTTCAAATATCCAAGGTGTAAATATCAAGGTTCAAATAACAAAGGTTTTCAATATCAAAGGTAGATCGCAGGGTTCAAATAGAACATGATAACAGATCATATAAGGAACGCCAGATAAAGCCAAAGCAAATGTAGCCAAATCACTAAGTAATCAATAATAGCAGAGGAATATGTCACGGAGGAAACCTTAACGAAAAGGTCAGAATATCTGTACCTTATTTGAAGCAAAGCATAAATCAAGGAAAACACACAGGAATATCAAAATCACACCCTCTTGATCGAACCTAAAGAAATGATGAATTCGATTACAACCCTTACCTTTAAGTTATATTTCCATTTTTTAGAAACTTTCCATTTTTAGTAACTTTCTATTTTTAGTAAGTTTCCAAAATTAGTAATATTCATCATTTGAGATTCTATTAAGTATTTTAAATAGATTAGGGACTTAATATGCCAACCTTACAAGCTTAGGGTTAAATATGACAACTTTCCATATTTTAGGGTTTAATATGCAAATCAACACATTTCATGGTTAAAAGTGTAATAATCAAAGTTCTTATTTTTATTCAGATTTACCTCATTTTATGTTTTAACAAGTCCAAACCTTAGTCTTTACATAATTTAAATATTTAGTCCTTTTTGGTTTATTAATTCCTTACACCATTATCTATAATAAGCCATAATTACAAAAAACAAGCCCTTATTAGAATCAAATAATGGGGACAACAACCATCATACTTTATACATTAATACTAACCAAACCTTTATACTTTAGAATGATACACTTTTAGTCCCTCTATTTTAATTAATTAATCTATTACATATATAAAGTAAATTAACCATTTTAAATCAAAATAATATCAATATGACATTTTATACCCCCAACTTATTTTATACAGAATATACTAAATATAATAACATGTCTAAAACAGACCCCATAGTTTCAGAAATTACAAAACAAGTCCTTATACTTTTTATATCACAATTCGGCTAACAAATTAATTCACAAAACCCTAATTAAATTTTCCCCAATCACAAACACAATTATTTCCCAATCATTGGCATTAATTACACCTGGAAAAAATAAACAAAACCCTAACCCTAATTCATTTTAACCATTTTCTTTCCTTTTCCCTTTTATTTCGTATTCGGTAAACACAATAAATCTTCATAATTATTCGGAATCAATAAAATTATTCCACCTTTTCTGAGTTATATGAGATTGAAAAACCTCTATAGAAAAATTATAAAATCCATTTTACAATAGTTTTTATGCGATTTCAATATAGCTAGAGAAATTAGGGTTTTCGAATATGATTTGATTTATAAAATCAAAATAAAATGTATGAACATTTTTCCCAGGTATATAACATATTAATATATGAAAAATAAGTTATTTAAATTACCTTTTATGGGCCTTGAGCTTTTATGATTTTTTTATGAACCCGAAAAGCTTATTTCGAACCCAAAAACAATTACCAAATCGAACATCACTCCACAAGCTTCCACTATTTTTCCCACACTCCTAAACTTCAAATAAATCTTAAGAAAAATCGCACAGCCTTGGAAAAAATGTATGCCGCCTCTTTATATTGTTAGGGTTCGGTGCATTTGTTTTTTAAAGACTTTACAATGAGACTGAAAACAAGGATATATAATAGTTTCGGCGAACGTCATGGCTTCAAATCAGGTTAGATCAGCTTTTATCATTTTCATAATTATTATGTATTTATTATATTATTTATAATTTAATAAAATGCATAATTAATTTATTATACATAATTCGACATATATACATATATATATAATTTTAATTACTTTCCTTGTATAACATAAAGTATTTTGATCTTACAAAAATTTTCATAATTATTTTCATAATTGCTAAATATTGTATTTTCATAATTTTATAATTAAACTGAAATTTATTTAAACTTTTATAGATTTTCTTGCATTTAGGGGTTATTTTGGTTAATTTTACATTTTGTTGAGATTTTTAGGTTTACATTACTGTATGTATAACTAGTCTGCTAGTTATACTTACAAACTGCATTATCTCCAATGTTAGTCATAATTAAACAGGCTAAACAAGAAAATATTTGGAAAATGTGTTATTATGGTATTGGACTAACTTTGTAGAATGAGCACTTGAAAATTTTGGTAATGCTTAAGGGGAGGCTTCAAATTGTGATGAAAAGAAGATGTGACATCAATCACAAGTGGGTAATGAATCAAACCCAAGGTAATTCAAAAGAGGTCGGGACACCAAGATACCTCAGTCTAGTGGTCCCCTACGACAAGGTAGATGAATGAGGGTCCATAAAGAGTTGGGGTGACAGAATGAAAGGGCTCTTGCCACTATGTTCTAGCTTCAGAAAGTATAGTAGGATAGTGGTAACATAAATTAAGACTCAATCCATGGCAACACTTAATGAATTAACTCCTTAGGGAATTGATTCAGGTAGTGGTCCCAGGTGCCAAGATACAACATTGGGGGATGTAGATGCTCAAACTAAGTTTGAGACTACATCTGAACAGTCCAATGATCCACCTCTCTCAAAAGTTAACACATTTGGAAGTGGGAAGGACAATATGAAAATTTTAGAATTGATGGAAATTGTACACAACTGTCTGCATTGGTGAGCTCAAAAGAACAGAGAGATTTATGATTTAAAAACAGAAAGAGTGATTAAGTGAGCAAAAAGAATTGAGAGATACTATGAGCATAAAAACAGAAAGAGAGTTTGTGAGAATCAAATTTGATGATCAAAGTTATTTGTGGGATGAAATTGAAGTTAATGTTGGTAGTTTAAACTTACTACTGTTAGTCTCCGGTTAATACTGGTAATACAACTTAATGCTGCTAAGCATAAAGTTTCTATTGCTGGTATACAATTAATACTGTTAGGCTTAAATTAGTGCTGCCAGTATTTGTTTATGTTGCAAGGATTAAGTTAATGCTGCCAGGCATTAATTACTGCTGTTAGTTCAAGTTCCTGCTGCTGAGGGTGATTCTATAAATACTTCGATTAAGGGTTTCACTTATTTCTTTATTCGATTTAATTCATTCAAACCCTCTCTAAACATAAGCCCTAATTTAATTTCATCTTTGATCATCAAAATCATTATAATGTCGAGCCCTAAGTTTGCTGAAACGCATAATGTGGTCGCGTTTTGGAGAAAACCTGCAGAAAGTGATGGGTTTGCGGAGATCATTGATTTTCTGAAAGCAAGTTCTAGTAGTTGTGACTATTAACAGTCAATCCACTCATCTACACCTCATGTATAAAACAGTTTTTGGCTTATCCGCACACGTCAAGCTGGTTTAAATGAACGTTCGTCAGTTACAAGCCTTAATTGACACCAAAATAAGGTAATCATCACGGAGGCAAGTTTAGATATGCTTTCCTTAGATGATGCAGAAGGTATGATTGTCAGCAAACACTACAATTTTTGAAGAATGGCCAAAAATGGGGTATGAAAAAACCTTCTCAAACGCATACTTTTTCTAAAGCTTTCTTTTCTTCGCAAGGTATGTTTAGATACATACCATTACACAAAGCCTTAGTGACCAAAAAAAAAAAAGAGGGGGGGTCCACAGCTGAATGAATTCAGTGACAATGGCTTCCTTGCACATATGCTTCGCAACAATAGACAATTAAAACCTACTAAGTACATTTTGATGCTATGTTAAAACACTTAGATGGAGGGGTTAAATTTCCTGCTGTATCTCATTTTCTAACGTTTTCATTACCCAACAGCTGGAGGACATGTCACATTCACAAAAGACTTTTGTTAATCCCTTCCACATAAAGACAAATATTTGCTAATATAAGCGCGAGGGTACAGGCTTTTTGGGAAAGTTACACCTTTTTTTTTTGATAGTCAGCTGGTTCCAGTACTGAAGAAGGTGGTGGGGGATCAATTCCTCAACTGTTCCACTCAAGTACTCCATTATTGATCAAACCATTACCTCTTCTCAACCAAGACAAAAACAAAGTTAGGAGACAACCGTGGAAGGAGGCAGAGATGCTCATGCTGGACAGGGGAAGAGGAACAATCTTACTACACCTTCAATGATCTACTACCCGTGGTGAGGATAGTATGCAATTAATGATAATGGTTTTTGTACTCAATTTGCAACAACAGGTTTTGGACTTAGAGAAGGCTTAAATCTGAACAGGTATTGTAATTGCTAGAGTCTCTACGAAGAGGGTGATAGCTTGAAAAGAGGAGACAGTTATGGACCAAGGGGCTTAAAGATCAAGACATTTGGTACAACAGAAGAGATAAATTCCCTCTTAATGCGGTTGGGTGCTCAAGCGGATGCATCCAAACAGGGGAGAGTTTTAAGGATATCTGATGCAGATGCTGAGGTTCACTTTAGTAAATAAACCGCAAAATGACGACCTAATGTTGATCCTGGAGTGAGTATTAGATGATGAATCGAAGAGTTTGTGGATGTTGCTTCTAGTGAGAAGAATGAGCAGAGTACAAAGCTTGATGATAGTACTGCTGGTGAAGCAGTTACTACTGCTAGTGTTGAAGATAGTGTTGCTCCTACAATTGAAGTTTCTACCGCTGATATAGGAGATAGTGCTTCTCCTACCATTCAAGTTTTTGCTGGTATAGGAGAAGTTACTTACTACTAAGATTGCGAACTAACTTGGGCTCAACCACTATGAAATTTAAAGAGCTAAGTAAAGTTGTTATACTGCTGCTTACAACAACAAAACTACAAGACCCAAGGGTACAATGGGTAGTGTAACAGGAGCCAACTGTGGGTTCAGATAGCGTTTTCCCCTCTGTCGTCTAACCCACCTTCAATCTCTAAAGGACAAAGGAAAAGGTATATTATGGTTGAACCAGAGTTCTTTTAAAGAAAAGATCAAATTGCTCTTGTCTATAACAATTGCAAGAGATATTCAAGTAAGTTGGATGATGAGTTAGAAGAAGAATAGAAGCTAGCAAGGAAACACGAGAAGAAGAAACATGCATAGATGGAGTCATGGGAGGGAATACACAAAGCTATGATGAAGCTGATTGATAGATTGCTGGTTGAAAGACTCATCAAAAGAAAGACGAGGAGTTAACAGATGAGGAAAAGGAAATTATTTATGGAACTGATTAGAGAAGAGAAGAGAAAACATTTTGCTGCACTTTTAGAGTCACAAAGAGAAATAGATACCGACTTCTACCTAGGCACAAAGAGAACTCAAATGCCTACTTATCTTAAGTACATGGGTGGATATACAGAAGGGAAAGAATTTTGATGAAATTCAAAAGTTGTTTGACAAGGAAATGAAGAGGGTAAATACCTTTATGGCTATGGGTTCTGAGGAACAGGAAAGCAAGAAAAGAGCAGAAGGTAGTGATGAGGATGACAAACTAAGGCAGCAGGAAAGGAAGATGCTTGGAAGAAAAAAAAGGGCAGGAAACAGCAAACAACAAGATTTCAAAGAAACAAAATATGGAGGAGGACCAAATCGAGTAGATGTAGTTGAAGATGGTAGTGAAGTGATGAAGGAGAGGATTTAAGATTGGTACTTAAAAAGGTGAATGATATAGCAATTGATGCTTATACCCTTGCTACCAAACTACCAGTAATTGTTGATTACAAGCTTTATAAAGAAGGTATGCTGGTACATTATCAGTTGATAAGAGCAGATGGAAGCTCCAAGAGATACTTCTTCATATTGGTATAAGGATGCTACAAGGACATAGAAGAGAAGACTTAGACTGTTTTTTAGAGGATAGTATCAGGCCAAAGCCTAATGATAAAAGGCCTAAGATGAATTTGAAAGAGTGATTTTAGGGAGATTTTGAAAGTCCATGTTCTGAACCAGGACACCATAAGTGATGTGTGGAGAAGTTACAGGATACAGGGTGACCATTTTGGAAGTTGATTGTTTATCTAGAGTCTCAAATTGGAAGGTTTGAAAATCTCCACAGCTTTATCGATGGTTGAATAAGAGATACCCCTCACACAATAAACTATCCCAATATGTTAACAAGAAACTTCAAAATGATTTTCAAATGAAAAATGTGCTATCAGTGTTCAAGCTTATGGTAAAACACCAGAAAGGTAAATGAAAGGTTTGAATGCTCCCTCCTGAGTATGATGAAGAATTTGTGATAAAGAATTTGAAGCTTTCGAAGCTGAAATCAAGTTTCGGGGTAGGATTGATGAGACTGAAACACTTCAAGATATTAAGGTTTTTTATGCACATGTTACATTATTGGAATTTTTATACTAAGTAGTTAGTACTGGTAGTTAAAAGTTACCTGCGAGTTACTACTGTTAGTATAATTATTAGTACTGTGTAGTATGAAGTTATTCTGCCGTAGAAGTAGTGCTCAGCGTTGAAGACTGAAAAATATGTTAGTTATTAATGCTGCTAGTACAAAAGTTACTACTGTGAGTGTAATTAGTACTGATAGTATAACTTAGTACTGCTAGGAGTAAAGTTACAACTGTTAGATCAAGGGTAGTTATTTGTAGTATTATACTGTTTAATGTCAGTTAGTGCTTCTGGTCTATAACGATACAACTGTTAATGACTTACAATGCTTGAAGATTACTACTGTCAAGAGGATAAGACAGAGTAAAAAAGAGAAAGGTTGGTGTAGAAAACAAGAGTACCTATAAAGTAAAGTATTAAGTTATTTTTGTAAACGATATGATAGTCTGTAATTATAAAATGAGTATGATAGATAGGAAGGTAATTGTAAAGTGAGGATTCCTTAAGTGTATAAAAGGAGGTCCCAGGGTATAGAAAATATTTCAGTTTCATATCAGTTTTCCATAGACTTCTTAGAGCTTCACGGATTTGTAAACCTAACACTAATTTAGAGTGTTCGTGTAATATAATTAAAGGGATGAGAAGTTTTGTTACCGTTTCATTCTTGTGCTATTCAATTGGAATTGTTCTTCTTAGTATTAAATACTAGATTCCGCATAGTATTTGATATTCAATACTCAAAGATTCTGTCTATAGGTAGTTTTGGGATTTATCAAAGTTGTAACTTACATCAAGCTAATAAAGGAGAAAAGATTGGTTTTTAGGACCATCAATGAATCCATATTCACTGCTGGCGTTGGATTTGAATGATCTTCTTGTGTCTGCATCAACTTCTTTTGTTTCAACAATTGTAGAGTTCGTTGTTGATGAAGAATTATCTCAAGCATGTATTTCCCAATGGAATCCATGTTACAGATCATTGCATCTTAGAAGGATTGAGCATTAAATCTTGTCTACTTCTGTATACGCTCTTTGAATTCTAATTTGAAAGCATTTTCAAATGTTGTTATGACTTTTGTCAAAATGGTCTTGCAATCAGTCTGAGAAAGTATATCTTTGGTAAGATGCTGTTCTAGTAAATCCAAGTCTTGAGAGAATGTTCTCTTGAAGATATGCATGGCACCAAAATCTTGTAAAGTTTCTGTAAGAAACTTAAATTGTGACTTGACTTCTCTAAGACTGTTCATGAACCTACTTCTTGAAAGTTGTGTCTTCTCTTGAACTTTAGAAGTTGAACACAAAGAAACTGTGTCATTGTAAAGAACACTTGATGTTTGAGTTGGCAAATTGTTATTGGTATTTGACATTTTGATGAAGTTGTGAATGAATATTGGATCTTAAGTGTTATGAAGTATTGATTGGATTGTGGTTTTAAATGACTGCAATTAACTTCCACGGGATTTTACAACTCTATGATTAAAACCGAGAATAAAAATTACTTGTAGGGATTTTACGAAATCAATAGAAAAACCATGAAAGTAGCCTTGGCTTTGAAGAACGGTTTTGATGTTTGATTAATTAAGTAACGTTTTAAGTCCAAAGTTTATGTTTAATTATAGTCCAAAGTCCAAAGTCCAAAGTCCAATAAAACAAGGTTCGTGAAATTCAAAGTGTTCAAACAGTGGGTAAACCGATGGCATGAGCACCAAACCGTTGGCACAAAAGGAAGCAAACCGCTGGCTTTAAACTTAATCAAACCGCTATGTGAAGTTGGATAAACGCTAGGGCTTAATAAGTTCAAACCGCTGCCTAAAACTTTATCAAACCGCCGCTTATAGTTATATCATACCGCTGCCTTAATAAAATACCAAACCGCTGGCAGATAAGAACCCGACTAAACCGCTGCCTAATCAGAAATATCAAACCACTGCTTGTGAACTTTATCAAACCGCTGCTATTAAACAAAATTCACCAAACCGCCTACGGCAAATGCTAGATTTTGGCAGAGTAACATTTATTTTAGACTAAGGAAAACTTCAAACCGCTACCTGTTTAAACAAACCGCCACTTGGCAAATAGCAAACCGCCACCTAGTTTAATATATCAAACCGCCACCTAGTTTGGGACCACTAGTTCAAACCACCATATGTACTGCCAAACCGCTATTTGTACTAGTTTTGTCTTTGAGCAAGTTTCAGGCAAACAAACAAAAACAGTACACAACACACCCTTTTTAACCTTAATTACAAACAAAAACTAGTACCATCTTTTGTTCCAATACAACAAACGTACTTAGACAAAAAGGACACAAATAACTCGTGACTACTCAAATAAGCTACGAAAATGATAAGAATAAGCTATGATATAAGCTAGTAGCAATAACCTATGCTATAAGAACATAAAGGAACAAAAAAACCATATCGTACAACCAAGATTCTAAGGACCAAATAAGCTAAATTTGTGAGCTTATTTAGGCAAGTGAGCCACGAACAAAGCTTAAGAGATGTAGAGAGTAGGAACTTGAAATTTGTATGCCAAATAAGCTAAAAAAAGCAAACCGTGAGCTTAATGTGCAAAATAAGCCACCGTTTAAATAATAACCTACCAAATCAAACACTAAACACCCCTTGGCGATTGATACCACATGTTATCCCACGAGTTTAATCCACACACTACATAAGCAATACCAAATAAGCTTAATAAGCCGAAATAAGAAAAAAGAAAAGAGAGAAAGGAAAATGGAAGAATATTAGATTAAGAGAGAGGGATGAAGGATCTTTTAAAGCACACACACAAATGACCAACACCCTCTCCATGTGTGGAGAGGGTTTCTTTTATACCATTTGCCTTAAGAATGGTGTATGGTCTTACTAATGGGCCGGACTTGGCTTATCTTGGGCTTTGAGCCCTAAACACAGACAAGATTAGATTACAATCTAAGCCCGTTAATACCGATAGCCTATTAACATTACAAGCATCAGTTTGAGTTTTACGACGATAAACAATCAGTTTGATTTATATAATTAAGGCTAACAATTCTATTCATGACGGTGTCACGATTAACATGCGACGCCGTCGCCGCAATTTTCCTATAAATACAAATATGTTTTTAGGGTTTTAGGTGTGTAACTTTAGAGTAAAAGAAAGGGACCAACCCTGAAACCTAGAATGTAGATATTAGTGGTGTTGCTTCTTGTGATGGATGTGCACGTTAGGTTTTAGAAAACCAGCTTTTGTATGAAACCTAGAATGTAGATATTAGTGGTGTTGCTTCTTATGATGGATGTGCACGTTAGGTTTTAGAAAACCAGCTTTTGTATGAAACCTAGAATGTAGATATTAGTGGTGTTGCTTCTTGTGATGGATGTGCACGTTAGGTTTTAGAAAACCAGCTTTTGTTTGTATCGCCATTGATATGTCTAGGGAAACGTGATTGTGTAGAAAGGATACCATCGGGTAACAGTCTTTATACTATCTTGCCCCCTAATATGCTTGATCCACTCTTAATATATTTCACATGCACTTAGTGTACTCCTAGGGGCCGTGTAATAGTCTTCATACTAACTTGCATGTGCGTTGCTCTAGCGTCATACTAAGTAGACAGCGGGTTCGTGTAATTCGTTCATGCTTTAGGAAATAGTTACACAGATCATCACAAGTGTGACAAGACAACAACATTAGAGGAAGCAATCTAGGGAGCAATACATGATTAAATAAACACAATCTTTTATCTTATTGTTATCACCATTAGTTTAGATTATTGTTTAGTTTAATAGCTAAAACCAACCAACCTCTACAATATATGATTTTACCTGCTTTCATAAAATACAAAAATACAAAAAGAATCTTCCTTCAACCCTTAGAATTCTGTTAGACCATGATCAAGCCTTCCCAACCTATTCCTCGAGTGAACAATAAACAACCCCGAGTCTTGCCTATACTACACCACAACGATTAGGTGCACTGCCTAGGGAGTTGTAAAACTTCTCGTGTAGAAGTCCTACGACAACCGCACATTAAGTTTTTGGCGCCGCCGCCTGGGGAATAGTTAGGTTTTGATTATAGTTTAGCCTAGTTCTACTTGCTTGAATCCTTTCAAGTAAGGTTTAATTTTCGCACATTAGCTTTCTTGTAGTCTATCTTTTCTTCATGTTAATTGTTTCGTAACTCATTCTCGTCAACCACCATGGGAGACGAGAATCCTATCCGTACTATAGGAGATTACTCCAAACCAAGCCACGAAGGCTATAGGAATACCATCGATCCCCGAAGGGAACAACTTGGTACCTCTTCGATCCGACACCATCCGGTTGGTTCAAAACGGATGCTCATTCCACGGACTTCGGTTCGAGGATCTAAATCAACACCTCAAGGACTTCCTTAAACTTGTGGACTCACTTGACCTTGATGGTGAAAATAGGGAAAGAACGCGCCTGCGTTTATTTCAATTTTCCCTACGCGATCAAGCTAGCAATTGGCTTGAACGCCTTCCAGCAGGATCCATCTCCACATGGGAGGATCTTACTACCCGATTCCTTGCTCAATTCTTTCCACCGGGAAGGACCGCAAAACTTCGCAATGATATCCTAATGTTCCAACAACATCATGGAGAATCTCTATCCGAAGCATGGACTCGTTTCAAGGACTTACTCCAAAAAGTCCATCATCATGGCATCGATCTTTGACTCCAAGTCTAAATTTTTTATGACCATGTCAATCCCGTCACAAGATGAACCATTGACCAATCGGCCGGTGGTAAGCTTCGTGACCTCAACCCCGAAGAATCCTGGGCAATATTAGAGGACCTCGCCCTCTATGACAACGAAAGTTGGAACGACCCAAGGGATTTCGCTAAGCCGGTCAAGGCAATCGTATTGCCTCAAGATGTCATGAGTACATCCGACCGCCATCTAATCGAGCTCGAAAATCAAGTCCAACGCTTGATAGAAGCTCATCTTGCTCCAACACAACCTACCCAAGTAAACAAAATCACCGCCTCATGTGAAATCTGTAATGGTCCTCACGACACTCATAATTGCACAAAAGACCCCAAGCAGGCTTGTGTTGACTACGCATCTTCGCATACAAACAAAATTAGAGGTAAGAAGTTCACCTCGAACCATGGACCAAGGAATTTCAATGATGTCGCCAACACTTGAAAGGACAAACCAAACTTTAACCGGGCACATACCCAAACCTTCACTAGCCCACAAGGCGGATCAATCTCCATCCACTCCTCTAGTTATCAAATAAAGCTTGAAAAGGCATTACTTGATTTCGACTCTAACCAAGAGAAAAGGTTATCCCACCTAAGAACCCAACTAGAACAACAACAGGACAGCATGATTGACAAGATTAACCTCCTTTAGAAAATGTCTTCGAAAAGCTCAATGAAATATCTTCCCCCGAAAATGCAGATAGCATGTCATACGAAAAACTTTGATGAAGTATGGAAAGCATTGTAGAATAAGTTAAATGCAGAGGTGCCCCTAAACAAACATAATCTAAAGTTGTCACAACAGATACCCAACTGAGGAGAAAACTTAAATTTAGCTGTCACAGAAGAAACCATCTGATGAAAACATGAACCTGCAGCAACTGTAAAATTACAGACCAAAACTCACAGAAAACAATCTCACTGCATTTGACATTTACTAGGATTGTATAACCAAAGCTGCCAATCTATCTTTTTATTTTACTCGATCTTCGCACAATCCACTCGTAGCTTTTTTGTTTAATCTCTTGAACGATTTTATTAGTGCTAGGTATTTTTTTACCAAACACACGAGCGTTCCTCTCTTTCCAAACAAAGTATTCGATAGTCCAAATAACCGCTTGCCAAACTTTAAAAATATTAGTGGGGACATTAACATTTCAATATGATGAAAAAAAATCATCAATAGAGAAAGCGTTAACAACCCCCACCTTCTATAAACTATAGATTTTATCTCACACGCTCATAGCTAAGTCATAATTAACCAAACTATGAGCAAATGATTCCGCCACTTTATTACAACTTGGACAAAGAACCGAATCTAAGTCGATGCCTCTTTTATCAAGTTCCACCTTATTCTTTTCTTCTTAAGGAGCTTGCATACGCTTGAAGTGGTGTTGTTGGTCCCCTTGAATGTGATGTAAGGTTTATCAAGTTAAACTAATCACTTTCCATGGCAACAAAGCATATGTTTTAAACAAATATATAAGAGATAATAAGAACAGTTTAAAACAACACATGATATACTTTTCAATGTATAACTTCTTATTATAATGAATAAAGAATATATGACATACTTTGCTTGCGGAATATCAAAGTATTTGAATGACAATTTGGTGATTTCCTCTGTAACTTAAACTCAAACCTAAGTATCGAGTTTAAGTACAAACTTTATAACCAATACTTAAGCTTCAACTTCAGTGGTTTTATAGTTTGATTCAAGATGTAAATAACTCTTGAATGTGTTTTGCATTGATTGCAAGAGATACATATATACTCCATAGAACATTACTTTTATACTCAATGAATTAAGGTTTACAATGAGGTTCCTTATACACATGTCAAGCATTAGATGGGTGGTCGAGATCTCATTTAATGCTACCATACTTTAATGCACAAGAAAAAAGTCATTTAAGGAAAGTTGTTGTACTTCTTTACCAACTTTAGAAGTAGTCATTCTCAAAGAGATATGCTTTATTCTTTTTGATATAAAGCGTATATTTTTTCCCGCCTTGTAAGTTGTAAGCCTTCTAGAAGTGAAACATTTCGTTTCAGCTTCAGAGAGGAGATCTACATCTTTCAGCTTGACATTGCCAACCAGGCTGAATTAAAGCTCTTGCTAAGGCCTTCTTTAGTTTCTGAACCGCCACATAAACTGAAGTGAAGATACTACTTGATCATCTAAGTGCCTGAAGAGCTAAAGCTGAACTGTCTTCAACTAGACTTGACTTAGGGTATTTTATGTTTAAATCTACTGAGAGATTGAGGGGCATTGAACTGACCTAACAGGTACGTTTTCTATCGATACAGGACGTATCACTTTGCTTCCAGGGCTCGAATTGTCATGATGTACCAGGTACCTATTGTTGACTACTTATTGTTCCATATGTACCTCATCATACAATTGAATGCTCCGGCATAGACCATGTTCTATCGTCATTGCCTCCGCACCTGGGATGACCTTCATCACTTCAACTACTCTGGAGGGCTGTTATAACGTGTAATGATCATGCTTGAATCTTCTGCCAAAAAGGGTGATGAAGCGTGATTATCTTCTCCAAAACACTCGAAGGAAACTATACATCATCAGTTACTAAGCATTTATGTGTTACATTTAGACATATATAAACATTTATGTTTTGAATGATATTTTAGTAATTTGATCAACCATAAGCCTCTTAAGGCCGTAATAATTAGCTTGGGCTTATTAAGGCTTATGCCTTATAAAAGTTTCCACAAACAAGTGTAACAAACAAAACTTTTTTTATAAGCAGAGACATCTATAAGCCTTTAAAAACCTTGCACCAAACAAAGCTTAAGCATTTACGTGTTACATTTTTGGAAGAGGATTTAGGCTTTGATCTGTTCATTTGTTCGGTTTCAAGTTTTCGGGTTATATGGTTCTGAAACTTTTTATATAAAATCCAAAACCAAGCTAAACCAATTATAGAATGAATAAAAGCAAACCATATAGTACCATATAACAATTCAGTTTGGTTCGATTAAAAAAACAAATTCAAGTAAACAATCCTAATATAATTTAAAAATTATTAATAAGATTAACAAATCAAAAAGTTCTCATTAAATGCTTAAGTAAATCAACAAAGCGAAACTAAAAAGTTTCCGAACTTAACATAAGTAAATCAATGATTGGAGTGCATGATACGACATACGAAATTCTCAAGGTTCAAGTAGGTTAATTCACTCACCAGAATATGCAATAATGCTTGATCTTAGACTTTGTGGGAGTGGGCGTGAGTTCCATTCGGTGAGATGGTCACTCACCCGTGAGGTCCAAAAACACAACCCTCACTTACTCGCGAGTAGGTAAAAAATAGTTGTGAAGTGGTGAGCCACTCACAATGTGTGAGTGGTAAAACCTGTAGGCCACTCTTTTTGTTTTAAAGTTTTTTATTTGAATTGTGAGTGTGAGTGTGGTATTTAATATGGTATATATTATATAAAATGAGTATTTTAATAAAATGTGATGTATGATGACCAAAACACTTGAATGGTGATGTATTACGAGAGGAGAGAGAAAACTGAGGTAGCACTGAGGTGACGCAAATATGAATAGTGAGGCTTGATGACAATTCCCTCTAGCCTTAAAATCTTTTTTGTTTTAAATATATTTTAATATTTTAATAATCTTAGTTAGAGTGATATGATAAAAGGAAAAAGATGATTTTGGTTTCAACATAATAAATTGATTGATAATATTTTATGTATTTTGGGAAATGAAAAACAAGTGGGCCATTTATTTTTTTATTAAAAGAAACATTTACTCCATATAATTTTAACTTGTTTATGATTATCATTTAAATTTAGTGTGTATATAGATAGGGTTGATTACGGTTTAAAAAGCGGATAAGACCGATTAAGACCGAATTAGATCAAAAACCGACTTTGTCCAAAACACTGGACAGAAATGGTCGGTTCATGTCCGGGTCGGTCTGGTCCAACAAAACAGAATTGTTCGTTTTGTGTAAGATTGAATTGGACAAGATCGGACCGAATACCGAATATGATAAAAATATGAACCGAAGACCAGGCCGTAATATGTTCGGTCCGGGGGGGGGGGGGGGTGGGTGCGGTGTAGGGGGGATCGTCGTGTCCGATCCCTCGAGTCTAAATTACATTACACTCTGTCTCTTTCCACTCGGACACAGAATACACACGAGCGAAGAGCGGGAGTCACCTCTGGGAGAGAGAGGGGGGGGTTAGATAGTCTCTCTCTCTCGAGGAGCGAGATCCGCTGATCTTACACACACACACACACAGGTGAGGAGGGAGGTCTTGGGCGACAAGAGTTTGAGAGCGAGCACACAGGGGGGGGGGCGGGGGGGACAAAACTTAAGTACATAAGATGCTAACCCATATACACTAACTATAAGAGGGGTTTGGTGTAGGGGGTCTCTCACGATTCAGTGACCCCGTGAGCTATAGTTAGCTAATCTCTTTGAGGCCTACGCACGGGGGACGTCATCTGCGAGTGTAATAAATTACAACAGCGCTAGAGCGATGTATCTCTCTAGCCGGCGGAACTATACGCACACACACAGAGATAGTTCTATGTAATCAATTTTTTGGGTGTTGGAGTAGTGAGAGTCTATGGAGCAGAATTTTATTTTTATTATACTAAATTGTCTAGGCGTGTCTTAATTCTATGCGACACGGATCGAGTCTGTGAGTGTGTGATTTAAAGTAAGAATAGGTTTTTTTGTTTAGGGGGATAGAGTGATGGGAGTGAGGAGTGGGAGTATGGCTGTTTTATGTGAGTCGAGCGTGGAGACGAGGTGTTGGGGTTAAGAGAGAGTGAGAGAGTAGAGTATGCTTAAATGGGTTTAGAGAGAGCTGAGTGAGAGGGGGGAGTGGTTATGTTTTATTGGGGGGAGTGGGGTGCGTAGCGCAGGTACAGTATCTCTCGGCGAGTGCGCTTGTGGAGAGAGGTGAGGGAGGAAGGTGGTGTGTTATTTGAAAAGGTTTTGCGTAACTAAATATAACTAATAAGTAAAAGACATAAAAATAACTTTTTAATGTTTAACTCTTTTTATTAAGAATTATAACCCATTGTATGCGGAACTATAATGGGGATTGAATGACAATGTGTGTGTGTGTGTGATCTCCTCACTAACAGCTTTGCATAAACCTAAAATGTTATGCAAAACTGACTACTATGCTAACCAGTTGATCTCACTCAGGGACTTAGTAGATTTGGAGGAGTAGGTGTTTTGTAAAAGATACGACTTTAAATGCACAAAACTTACACCTACTCCTTTACAAGATGTTTGCTATTTATATTACTTAGATAGGGTCATACCCACATGGGTGATAAGTGTGTGTCCCAATGTTGATAGGTTAGTACATGTTGTGCACCTTTGTCTCTATTACAATTCTATTATAAGTATGTGACAAACACACTTTCTAAGGTCAGATGACGACACTGACCTTGTCTTTATACCCTATTCAGGATAGTTTGACTTCAGGCAGATAGGAGCTTGGACTTATCTGTTTCAAACTATCCCGCCTATTCTTCAGTCTTTCGTCTTCAAGATCTTCTTAGTTGTTGGAGATCGTATGGGGCTCAGTGAATCTATTGCCACAACTCATTGAACCATCACATTCTTCTTTGGCTCAGGCTTCATTCATTAAGAACCGCCTCACTGAATGATATAGTCTTTCTTGTAGACTCAGGCTGAGCATCTTGTAGGTAACTCACTGAGCGACTATTCACTCAGTGACCTTGAATTGTTAAAGGATATTCACACTTAGGTTATTTTGTATTCAAATCATAAGTGAAAGATCAATGGGCAATGAAATTGGCCCAACAAACTTACCAGTTCACGCATGAGTTTTTTGTATACATCTTGGGCACTTCTCAGTTGAAAGAAAAGGTAAATTTGCATAGAACCAATATTGACACATAATTACTTTTGAACCCTCGATATTGAAATGAGGAAGAAAATACCTTCTTATTCGAAGGTTTCACTTTATTACCGGTAACTTTGAGCTGCATTTTTATTAACAATCATATTATGAGTTTGACAATAATGAAAACTAAACAAATCTTCAAAACCCATTAACCTTGCACTCACGAATAATGTACACACGCTCCTGTGAATCTTTTTCGAGTGCAAGCAATTATTCAAAGCCTAGATCTTCCACACAATGGGGCAAAAATCGTGAAGATCTTCAAAGGCTGCAAGAATCAACTTGAATACGTAAAGAACTTACCACAAAAAGTTACAAAAGGATATTATGTTGAAATTCTTAATTGAAGCATATACAATGAACACACCTCAATGTTTCGAACAACAAATGCCATTTGATATCCCAACATCAAGACTAGTAGCCAAAACATCTGTATCAGCAGAGGGAAATAACTCCAAACACCCAAATGCCCGTGAGAAGTGCATTTTGGGAGCAAACAAAAACGTTACTCAAAGAGAATGCAGAAAGTAATTATTTTATTATTTTGAGACTCGTGTAATTATATAAGCTTATTACGAAACTTGTAAGCCTACAAATAAGCTTAAAAATACACCTCCTAAATTTCAAAATGATAAATCCACAACTTCAAAACATCAAACCACATAATTTTCCATTTCCACATATCAAACCACACTAACCAAAGATCAATCTAATTGATATAATAACAATTCATGAAACAAACCTGCAACTCAAACCTAGAATAATTGCAATTTTGAATCCCAATTGTTCATCCGTTGATGTTCATGAGGACTATTATGACCTGGAGGCATAAAACCAAATAAATGTTTACCGATTTATTTATATTTATATATCAAATAAGTCAAAGAAATAACATACCTACCCAAGACTCTTTACACTTTAGATGGGAAGAATAAATCAGATTGTGAATAAACCTGCAATTGAAGAAAAACTAATGAATAAAAATACTAACTTCGTATTTTTTTTACCTGAAACTGATTTGTATACTTCAGCCTCAAAATTACAAATTGACGAAGATGAAAATTAGGGTTAGTTAAATGGAATAGTTGAAGAAGCTTTTGGTTTTCTTGTAACTTGTATTCATTTTTGTTGTAGCTTGAGGTCAGTTAATTTATGGAGGAGTTATATACATATTTAGAGATAGTTAACTTGGGCCTTTGATGCAACACCAAACCATCGACCTATAACTCCTTGAATTGTTAATATCCCCTTGGTATTAAATCAGGCACAATTAACCATCAATGATGACATTCATTCACCCCTTGGTATTAAAGCAGGCGCAATTATGCCACTTATTGATATTGATGTGTACAATTTTCAAAGCTTGGGTTGCACACCTTCAAGCTTCCAAAATAAATTTATTTATATGGATGTGTACAATTTTTAAAGCTTGGCTTACACACCTTAAAGCCTTCACAATAATTTTTTGTATTAAATCTTTAATTATAACAGATTTTAAAAATATTAGTTAGAGTGATATGATAAAAGAAAAAAGACGATCTTGGTTTCAACATAATAATAAATTGATTGGTAATATTTTATGTATTTTGAGAAATGAAAAACAAGTGGGCCATTTAATTTTGATTAAAAGAAACATTTACTCCATATAATTTTAACTTGTTTATAATTATCATTTAAATTTAGTATGTATATAGATAGGGTTGATCACGGTTCAAAAAGCGGATTGGACAGATTAAGACCGGATTGGATCGAAAACCAACTTTGTCTAAAACACCAGACAGAAATTGGTCGGTCCATGTCCGGGTCAGTCTGGTCCAACAAAACAAAATTGTCGGTTTTGTGTAAGGTTGAATTGGATAAGATCGGACTGAATACCGAATATGATAAAAATGATGAACCGAAGATCGGACCGTAATATGTTCGGTCCGTTCTTGTCCCTGATCTATTATGCTCGGCCCTTTATATAGGGGTATGTTTGGTGACACGTAGCAGTAAGCAGGAGTAGTTAGCAAAAACAGTAAGCAGTAGCTGTTTGTTTAAAAAAGTGTTTGATAACGTAGCTGTAAGTTGTAATTAAAAAGTGTAACATTACGAAAAAGGGTATATAACCTAATTAAAGAAATTATAAATTTTATATTTGAGGGTATAAATGTAATTTTGTAACAAATTGCTTGGAGCAGTTCTAAAATGCTTTTCAATATTCAAATGCTTGTTAAAGTGTTACCAAACAAGCTTTTCATCTAAAATGTTTAACACTTATCGCTTGTCGCTCTTAGACGCTTCAAAACTTGTTGCCCGAACACACAGCCTAAAGATATTCTGTTTTTTCGATTTACTCCTGGTTATATTTTTCAAAAACCTTTTTATTCAAAAGAAAAAAAAAAGAAAAAAAAAAAGGTTAAACCTGATTTTGAAATCTGTTCCTCCCACCATATAAAACCCTAACTCCGATCAGCATAGTGAAAAACATATCAGTTAAAAAATGGCGGCGGTGACCGGAACGGAGCTAATAAGACCTCCGTCGGACGGAATATCAAACCTCCGTTTCTCTCATCATTCTGATCATCTCCTCGTTTCTTCTTGGGATAAAGTACACCCCTTTTTTTTTACTTACATTTTTGGGTTAATTGTTTAAAAATGTACTATACTTGCCGCTTTTTATCATTGTATGTAGACAACTATTTTTTTTGCCATTGTGTCATTCAACTTTTAAATTCGTGCTATTGTGACCATTTTACCCTCACTTTTTTCAAATTTTGAAAGGTAAAATGGTCATTTTACATGTAGAAATAGTCGCAGACAATAGCACAAATTCAAAAGTTAAGCGACACAATGGCAAAAAAAATAGTTGTCTACATAAAATGACGTGGCAAGTATAATACATTTTTAGGCAATTAACCCTACATTTTTATATTTCATCTTGTTATCTTTTATGAAACATAAATGTCCATCTTTCTATTTTAGCTTATGTTTGTTTTAACCTTGTTTAGGACTTATGGGCTTATATTTGTTTAACCTTATGTAGCGGCTTATATGGTTTTCGCCTTATGTTTCATTAACTTATCATGTCATAATAAGTTTCATAAACACCTTTTTTTAAGCTTATATAGTGCGCTTATGACTTATTTGGTTTTCGGCTTATATTTCGTAAGCTCATTTTGCGACTTATTTTGAAACTTTTCGGCTTATATAAACGTATTATTTGGTTTTCAGCTTATATTTTGTAAGCTCATAAAGTAACCACCTTTTTTATTTTATTTTTACTTGCATTTTTATATTTATCTTTTAAACTACTATGAAACATAAATGCCCATCTTTCTATTTTAGCTCCTGTTTTGTTGAACCTTGTTTTTGGACTTACGGGCTTATATTTGTATAAGCTTATCTAGCAGGCTTATAGCTTATATGGTTTTCGGATTATGTTTCATAAACAAACTTTTTTTGAAACTTTTCGGTCTATATAAACTTATTATGACATGATAAGTTTATATAAGCTGAAGCGTTTCAAAATAAGCCGCAAAATGAGCTTACGAAATATAAGACGAAAACCAAATACTCCGTAAGTCATAATCCCACTATACAAGCTTAAAGAAAACTTTTTCTTAAGCATATATAGTGGGCTTATGACTTATTTGGTTTTCGGCTTATACTTCGTAAGCTCATTTTGCGGCTTGTTTTGAAACTTTTCGGCTTATATAATCTTATCATGTCATCATAAGTTTATATAAGCCGAAACGTTTCAAAATAAGTCGCAAAATGAGCTGAAATATAAGCCGAAAACCAAATAAGTCATAAGCCAACTATATAAGCTTAAAGAAACACCCGTAGTCATACTCCATCTGTCCCAAATTGATTGTCCACTATACAAGCTTAAAGAAACACTCAACGTCTTTATGTTTTAGCTTATGTTTCTTTAACCTTGTTTACAGGCTTATGCTTATATTTCTAATGCCTCTTTTTTTAAGCCTTATTTAGGACTTATGGGCTTATATTTGTTTAAACTTATATAGCGGGCTTACGTCTTCTATGGTTTTCGGCTTATGTTTCATAAGCTCACTTCTTGTGGCTTATTTTGAAACTTTTTGGCTTATATAATCTTATCATGTCATAATAAGTTATATAAGCCGAAATGTTTCAAAATATGCCGAAAACCAAATAAGTCATAAGCCCACTATTTTGGGTTATCCAAAATTCATTGTCCACTTTGAGAAACAGATAGGAATTTAGATCGAGTTTAGCATATTACCCTCACTTTATCTTATTATTACAAACTTTAAAGATGTTATAAATTAGTTACCCTTGAGGGTAAAACTCATTATTTAAAAAGTAGAAAAAAATAGCTGTAATGATTATGTTTATCTTAAATTGTGCTTTTTTTGTCGATGGACAATGATTTTGGGACGACGGAGTATGTCATAACAAACTCATATAATATAGGCTCACAAGTTTCAAAATTGAACTTATGAAATATACGCAAAAAACAGATAAGCCCATAAATAAGCTTAAACATACATCCCTCCGTGTGTCTAGTGTTTATAAAAAGTAAAAATGATATTTTATTGGATATTTAAAAGTTGTGTATGCATTTTGAAAGTGGACATTTAATTTACGACGAAGGGGAAAAGGGTAGACTTTAGAATTGAAATGTTTCTTAAATGAACATAAGTTTGGATGTAATGAACTTGAGATATGTCTAATGGGCGAGTAGGAAAAGAAGGTATAGGAGGAATTTAATGAGATAAAAGTTAAAAAATATCGTGATTCTTAATTAGGCTGATTTGTTATCATCTTGCCAAACAAGTAAGTAGTAAAGACAATGAGTTAAAACTAAAAACTTGATCTGCAGGTCTTTTTTTTCGAGTTACCTATGTAGTGTAGATGCCTAAAATTTTACCCAAATTGTGAACATGATAGACGCTATTAAAATTGTGCCTCTTTTTTTTCTTTGTCCCGTTTTTCTATATTAAGAGCCATCTTAGGGTGTAAGTTATTGTCTATCCACTTACATAGGCAATAGCTCAAGGGTTATAATGTGTGACTTGTGAGGTTAAAGGTCAAGTAGGCAATAGCTCAAGGGTTATAAGGGTTATAATGTGTGACTTTGTTGATCTTGTTCGAGAAATTATGACGGCTTTACTCTTTAGAAAGTGCAATAGAAAACTATTCTAATAGGAGACAGATGAGGGGAAGGAACAGGGTAGAGAGAGTACTATTTGTATGTGATGCATTTGAAATGGCAGTCGTTTTCAGTATCTGTTTGCAGCTGGCATTTGAGCCAAGGGGGTTATAGTTTAGGTTTGAAAAGTTTTTTAGTGGGGTGAGAATAACTAATATTCATTGTAGGGTATGGGCAAGATTTCAAACAGAGATTGAAAGACTGAAAAGGATCAATTTATTGACCTCCAGGATACCCTAATGTTTCATATAGTAGGAGTCCGGTTTTAGACGTTTCTGGGATATTGAGATTTATAATTAGGCTTATTAGTAATGATGTTGCTAAATTGGTAAGTAGTAAAGATAAGGAGTCAAAACTTGATCTGCAGGTTCGATAGAAAATAGATTGAAATATGTATGTTTATTTTTCTTTTTCCGGCTCACCTGTGCAATCTCTATGCATAAAATTCTACACAAGTTCTGAATATCGTCATGTGGGCTTTATAACAAAAATAAAATTGTGCCTTTTTTTCTTTGTTCAGTCGCTGGTCGCTGGAAACTGTAGGAAGACCATTAGGCATTAAGCTTTGTAGATACACTGGCACTAGCATAGTAGCATTGATCTATATTTTAGCCATCTTAGCTTGCAAGTTATCGTCTATCAACTTGAAAAGGGAATATCACTTTCCTAAATTGTTACGGAGTAATATTGATTGAGAAATTATGGCGTCTTTAGTTTTTAGAAGTGCATTGGAAGCTAACTGCGAGATGGTTTGAGGAACTAGCTTTTATGATTAAGTTTGGTAGAACTAGAAAGAACTGAACGAGAACCTGTATTAATAGGAGAGAGATAAGGGACACATAAGCAAAAAAAGGTAACCAGTAAATTTGAGAAAGGAACCGGGTAGATGGAGTACTGTTAGTATGACTTGCAACTAAACTGGCATGGTTTTGGTTGGCTCTTTGCAGCTGTTGTCTGAGCCAGGGGATGATAGTTGAAGTTTGAGTGATTCGAGAAATTACAACCTTGGGGTGTAGGATACGTGCAGGCCTTCGAATGAAGATTGAGTGACTAGTGACCGGTGAGGCTCAACCTAAAAAAGTTGTAAACCTCCAAGCTCTACTGATGTTTCATATAGCGGGACAACTCAGGTTAAGCTGTTTCAGGGGTTAGGGTGTAGGTCATATGGTTGAGTTTTATGTGTTTATATGGACGTGTATAAACATATACACACAAGCTTAATTGATTTCATACTGTTGGTAATAAAGATCACTACTTTTTTTTTTGTGATAGCGTGTTCGCCTATATGATGCGAGTGCCAACGTGTTGAGAGGAGAGTTCCTACACGGAGGTCCAGTTCTTGATTGCTGCTTTCATGATGATACATCTGGTTTCAGTGCTAGTGGCGATAATACTGTCAGAAGGTATGCGACAACTTTACTGTTATATTCGATGTCATATTTTGTCTGTACTCAGTTCCAAATTATGCCCCTTACAGCCTTGGCTATGATATGTTCTACTGCTATTGTGGTCCTTTTTTTTTCTTTCTTTCTGCGTATATACTGCATACCGATCCCTGTCACCCCACAAAAACTATTATGTTAACTGCAATACATGTATGTGTCATGCTTCAGCATTAATTGCGTATAATTTTTGTCATCTTATTAACCATAAAGAAGACTGATTTTTGTTAGAAAACTTCTACCATTTTTGCCATAACTAAGCGCATTAAGATATTTGACCGGCAAACAATTACAAAACTATGAGCCACGGGGAAACATCGCAATTTTGTGGGACAGTTTGAAGAATTGACAACATCTTATTTTTTTTCATATTAGAAAGAATATGAATTGTTAGTATTTTATGACTTCGTAGTTATAGTGCATATTAGGCCTCTTAACATTAAGAACCACACAAGTTTGATTTATATATAATGATTGTTGTAAGTAATAGTTCACAATGATTGAATCGTTTCTCTACATGCCTCTAATTATCATAGATATTCCGTTTTCCCAATAAATATTACCTTCTAGATGGACATTCAATTCATTATGGGAGAGGATCAATAGAAGCCTTCATGTATTTGGACATCGTCAACATGTCTTTTATTTCTTTAAGCTCACTTTCATATGACTATTGTCTTATCTCAGGCTTGTTTTCGACAATGAAAGGGAGGATGTTTTGGGGCGCCATGATGCACCTGTTCGCTGTATCGAATACTCTTATGCAACCGGTGGGTTTTGGTTTCCATCATTAATAAATCAGTAAACCAGTAAAAGCTATTACCTTATTTCTTTAGTTAGATTAATATACTTTAAAAGGATCTACTAGTTCTCTCTTAGTCGTTTACTAGTCAATACAAGGGTTTTCTTTTTTACTAAGTTCAAATCTATACTCGTGGTTACTGTTTGTAGGGCAAGTGATTACTGGCAGCTGGGACAAGACTCTAAAGTGTTGGGATCCAAGAGGCGCAAGTGCACAGGAGCGTGCTCTTGTAGGAACATATGCTCAACCAGAACGTGTGTATTCTATATCACTTGTTGGCAACCGTGTAGTGGTTGCAACTGCTGGACGGCATGTTAATGTCTATGATCTAAGGAATATGTCTCAGCCTGAACAACGAAGAGAATCTTCATTAAAATATCAAACTAGATGTGTAAGATGTTATCCTAACGGAACAGGTTTGCTTCTCATCTTTTACTAAACAATTTATAATCTTATACCTTCTTATTCTAATTGAGACAAATATAATATTTTTCAGGTTATGCACTTAGCTCCGTGGAAGGTCGTGTTGCAATGGAGTTTTTTGAGCTTACTGAGGCTGGTCAATCTAAAAAGTATGCACCTTGGAAGTAGAGTTAACCTCTTAGTCCCTTTCGCTTCCCGTTTCTTTCTATATATTGATGCTTTATGCCTTTTTCAGATATGCGTTCAAGTGTCATAGGAAATCTGAAGCTGGAAGAGACATTGTATACCCTGTAAACGCCATTGCTTTTCATCCCGTGTAAGCTCTTCGTATTTGTTACGGCAAGTATTTTTTTGTATACAAACGTTTAAAATATATATAACTATGAGTCCAAAATGATTTAGGTATGGGACGTTTGCAACGGGTGGTTGTGACGGTTTTGTGAATGTATGGGATGGAAACAACAAGAAGAGGCTATATCAGGTACATATCTGCATTCTCTGTCCTTGATTTAAATTACTTTTCCTTTTCACTAAACAATTCGGGTTCATGATCTATCTTCAGTATCCAAAGTACCCGACAAGTGTTGCTGCTTTATCATTCAGCCGAGATGGTCGATTATTGGCGGTTGCATCCAGTTATACATATGAAGAGGGAGAGAAACCGTAATATTTCCTTCATTTCTCTTGCAGACCTTTATATAGTATTTGTGTGTGCATAGTCGCATAGACTTTAGTACTAACGGTTGTATCTGGTTTTGCAGTCATGAACCAGATGCCATATTTGTGCGCAGTGTGAATGAGGTCGAAGTGAAGCCAAAGCCTAAAGTTTACCCAAATGCTGCTTCGTAAGTGGGCATTAGAATGTTTCGCCTGTTGAAGAGGTTATGTATGCTAGGTACCAAGATTGTATTTCTAAATGTAATTCGATCACTTTCAGTAGAACACGATCATCAACACGCGCATTCAAGTCTGTTGTGTACAATTACTTCCAAGTGGTTTATAATTTATATTGCTATTCTCGTCTCGCACATAATGAACAACCATCAATACACAATTTCCAATACTTAACATCAAATTCCTTCAGTATATTTCACTATGACTATGTGTGTAAATATGGTAATTAGCCTGCCGGTAAACCAAGCGGGTAAGAAAATTTATTTCCTATTGATCATTCAGGATGACCATAAAAGCTCATCGTCAGGCATGATGTTATCATTGCACAAATCTGGGAAAACGAAATCCGAAGAAGAAAATAAGCTGCTATCATTATTTGCTAAAAAAGTTTCGGTCCAGAAACTATCAACAGGTGTATAATCAGCTAGATGTGGCTGCATATCGTCACTTGAACCTGCTGAATCGAAACCATTAAACCAATTATATGATGATAAGTTTGTGCCTGCAGAATTAGACAATGGCGATTCAGCAAGTAATAATGCTTCAAAGTCCTCCTGCTGATCAGGTTTGACGGTTCCAACGTGCTGGTGATCTTTTTGAGCTCGTTTCTTTAAATGTATGTTCCAACGATTTTTTATTTCATTGTCACTTCTTCCAGGCAAATATGCAGCAATTTCTGACCATCTGCACATATGCAGCAATTTCTGACCATCGGACAAATATGCAGCAATTTCTGACCATCGGACAAATATGCAGCAAATACCCCCTCACTGTAATTGTAAATTTTGTATCTCTTGGGGTGAGGGTCTCTCAATTAAGTCATCGCTTTTATTGTACTTTTACACATTTACCCTCTTACTACTTTTATCTAATTAATTTTTTATTCAAAACTTATTTTATATAAAAGGATAAAACAATAATTTTCACTAATTCAGACACTTTATTCAGCACACAAAACAAACAACTTTATTCATCTAAAAACAGACAACATATATTTAGACAGTCACCTTAGTTTTACAAGACTTAATAAAAAAACTAAACAAACAGGCCCTAAAACTTTATAATAAATTTGATTCATGTGTAAACATCGTGCACGGAACTTATAACTAGTTAGTGTCATTTCGCCCGCCCGTTTCATTTCATTTTGCCGAAGTTCGTTCAGTCGGTAAGCATTTGTTAGCATTTCATATTTCCTAGCACATTTATCCCTCCGACATCTATATGTGAATAAAGTCCTCTCGCGAAAGTGAATCGCCTTCTCTTATCTTGTTTTTGAAGGTCAGTTCTTGTATGATGTCGACGAAGGTCTCATGTTCACGAATATTATTCTTGCAAAACTCGGAAAGTATTCAATCACATTTATTCCTTAAGATGTCGATTGTGTAAGTCGAAAGTGCATACGGCAGATCAACTTCCTCTACTTAGGTATGGGTTGGATGCTCCTCCTGCTCGGGCGGGACTCTCAGACGGCTATGATTGGACAATAGAGTATGTAAGACATAGCTCGTGCCTCTTAGGCTTAACACGATGGGGTTCGAAAGAAAACGGATCTCGTTAATCCAGTCTATTCTATTTTGAATAGTCCGGGTAGTTGGCTACATTGGTGATATATAGTATTATGAGCCGATGAAGGTCGGCTCATTAAAACATCAATAGAGTTGGCACCGCTCCTAAACAAATGGGAAAGGAAAAACACGTTATGAAAACCATCTTAGTTTATTTGGTGTCCAAGAATTGAACTCTAACAAGGATGATGAGCAATTTGCCGAAGATTAGTTCAAAGGTAAGACATTACTTTCTTAGCTTCGGATTATCAAATTGGTCACATTACACGGTACAGAATACAGATTACAGGAAGTCATAAGCACTTATACGTATGCCCGTATACAATACTATCATTTTACCTGGTCACGGGTTTTGGTACTCCTGCTAAAAGTAGACCAATATGATACAAACCGGATACCGCCCCAACCAACCAAATCCTCCAAACCCGTCTATGGAGCCGTGGCCTTCACATTTACCTAAATCCAGAGGGAGCCGCCTGTGCACCACCTGGTGCACCTCTCCTTGCCGCTTTCGATTGCGCAAGAATCTCATCATAGTTCTAAACATTCAAAAACCAATCATCAAAACGGGTGGCTACAGAGTCGATGGATCAAATTGGTTGGAGAAAAAAGATATGATTATAAAACATACCCGTTTATCAAAAGCATTATCTCTTGAGCTAATGATTTTGTCAGCAATTCCATAATCAATAGCTTCTTGTGCTTGGAAGTACTTAGGCCTCATGATGTCTTTATTTATTTCATCTTTCGGTTTTCCAATTCCCTTTTCAAGGAGCTCCAGGTAGTAATCTGTGTTTGTGTCCAGTTCCTTGGCCTTAATCCACATGTCTATAGCAGCCCCGCTTGATCGGTTCACTTTAGGTAGATATAACTTTGCTGCAGCACAAAACAAACACAAACGTGATTCAGCTGACCATATAAAAACATAACTAAAATTCAGTAAAGAACGATCTAAAATCTAATTCTGCAGAACATACTAGATGAATTCGGCTGCATTGCACGGTATCCTTTGGTACCAAGGGCTAGTAGCATTGCTGCTTGACCAAATGCCATGCCGCAATTCACTGTATAAACGTCCGACTTGCAGTACTTGAGACATATTAAGAAAGAAAACATACACATATCAGTAAAACGAACACTTTCTAACATATCAGTTAGTGATGGGCCAGATTTTCGAATTATTGACTGCAACAAATGATTGATTGATGCTTACAGCCATGATGTCAGCAATAGCGTAAGCCTCAGTTTCAGATCCAACTGTCTCCATTTTGTCATTCTAGGCAATGCGATGTGGGAAAATTAATCGATGAAGATAAGTTATGTAATTTCCAAATCATAAAAGAAATGAAGTTTTACCTGTGTTCCGGATGAATTAATGTACAGATATATAGGCTTTGAAGGATTGTCATAGTCCAGCCACATAAATTGAGCAACAAGAAGCTCAGTTACAGCCGGGACAATCTGGAGCAAAATGATTATTTTAGCATAATGTAACATTATAAATAGAAGAATGTAATAAATTGAGGTAAACTGTCTTACGGGCATTCCCAGGTAGCAAATTCGAGCATCTAAAAGCAATGATGGCAAATCTGGAGGAGCACTTCTAGGTCTTCCGGCAGCTCTTCCTCCTCCACGATACATGCTAACGCTCATACTGTATTTCGCGGAAGGCCTATCATTCATTCCAGATGAACTCCACATTCCTCCATGATTCAAGTAATTATGAGAGGATGAGATAGTGTCCTGTCAATAAGGTAAAGAGCTAAGTGTAAGCCTTGCTAGTTCTTCAAATTCCTTATACAGTTACGCATGCTGAGAATCCTCGACACGATTCCAGTATTTTTTGTTTTCCATTTTTCTTTTGAATTTCCCATTTCCTATACTACTGCGACTTTAGAGGGATAAATACAGCAGCATGTACACATAAGATTAGGATTTAATTTATAAAAAGGAGCTGCAAATTGAAAAGACCTCTGTAACGCTTTCAGCTTGCCGCCTAACGGGATTATCTTCTGTCATGAACATGTCCATCTGTGAAGGACTAAGACCGTAGAGATATTGAGGAACATTCTTGTAATTGTCCATCACTGCAAAGGTGAAAAGGGAACACAGGTAAGTCGAACTGAAGTCTCAGCTTCCAGTGGCATGCAAGTATGAAACAGTCACGCAATTTAATGAATAGAAGATATAATCAAGTTTGAATTAAAGATTCTGATTAGAATCAACTACTCAATATCTACAAAAATAATTTGTTCATTTTAATCAAACTCCTACGCTTAGTTGATAACCTCAAAGTTATGATGGTGTTCACTACCAGGATGACATGGGACACGCTGCTTGCCATGTTTGTATATGGGACAAGTTATTCAGAATGTCCAGTTACATACTGATTTAATTAACCTAGCAGTACATAAATGATAATCGCAAATATTCTATATGACAACAAACATGACTATTTAATGATTTAACCTAAGAAAATCAGAATTTCATTACAATCACAAATAATAATAGCTTCTATCAAGAACAAGACCAACGACATCAGAAAGCAACTACTAATCCCGGTAATTTTGTTTTTCTACTTCAGTTTCCAAACAACATACTCTCAGCAGCCAGCACTCATTAGGAAGACATAATACAGAGCCAGTGATATTCATTAGTGAAAACTCAGTATTTCAAGCGGGAACATGAAAAGTTGCACAGAATCACAAATACCACATGCCCAATACATAACTTTTTGTTTTATTATATCATAAGCCGGAAGTGCGCAGTTTCAACTACTACATAACACACACAAACCAACATTAACGGAGCAAGACAAAAATGCTTAAATCCACATTTTCCCTCCTACATCTTTGTGTGCCATGCCTACTTTTATAGGCTAATTACATTTTACATTACAAACCATATAGCTAGCGATTAGCTTCTGTAGTTCATTTTCTCAGTTACTCGAGATATACAAAGATATGATAGCAAAAATAAACATCACTTATTAGACTGTGAATCAATCAGTCTAATATCTTATTCATTTAGTTCTTGTACTCCCCCCAATCTCGCCAAGTCTTTAATGAATCGCTGCTTTACATCCTTATTGCTAGTTAGCTACTCGAAATGTTTTAATATTCTGCTAGTAAGATATAGTACCAGACACTGACACACTGTCTCTCTTAATTTAAATGCATGTAAGGAGCAATAACTTGGAGACTAGAGGTGCAACTAGCCAGACAGTTGTAGATATTTTCAACAAAATCTTTCGTCATATTTTCTGCTAACCAAAAGTGGGTATTCAACAACGGATAAAATGGAAAGTACAATAACTTGTGTATTTTCCTTTATGCCTCAAAGGTTGAAGTTTGATTATATTCTATCATCAAAACTAAAATCAGACAGAACATAGCTCAAACAGGGATTAAACAAACAGTGAAGTTGACTAGTCACAACATAATTAAAAACTTCACACACGACACGCTAACCATTTCCGAATCCCTGCTGTTAGGATCCCACATCGGCTATTGGTTAGTGGCTTATAAAGTCTATGCGTCCTTTAAGCTAGCTTTTTGGAGATAGTTGTACGTTATGGCTTGATGCGACCTATCATGAGATAAGTTCGTATCAATTGGTATCAGAGCCAGGCCTACCTACCTTTTGAGGTTCCAACACTTCAAACCGTGACCACGTTGGGTCTTTGAAGTGTGGGGTATAGTTACGATCCTACATGGGACACGTATGGGATTGGTCAGTGGCTTATAAACTACACTACAAATCAGTTGGCCACCAAGATTCCTTAGGGGCTTGGAGAGGGGATGTTTGGCTAGGGGAGGTCTCAAGTTCGAGTCCCACCCGGGACTTTTACCCCTTCAAGCGGAATAGGAGGAAGTACATGCGGGTTCAGGGTACGGCATACTGCCCAATTTACAAAACGCACAATAAAAAGAAAAAGAAAAAGAAAAATATTTACATCCATCCTTCAAGTTAGGTTCCCTAAACTGTTTAGGAATATTATTCTTATCCAACGAAGCCTTCACCCTAACAAACCTTCCTACATCTTTCCTCAACGGTCTTCCGATAAACGCGCCGGTGGTCTGAACAAACGACGACGATGATGATTTGAAGGTAACGGAATCATGATGATGAGCAGATAACGCTGGTGCTGATGACAGTAACGATGTCGCCATAACCACTACTGTTATTTCTAATTTTATCTTTTTTAATTAATTAATTAATGATTTTGATTTGATGGATGGATTTATGTTTATGTGATGTAGTAGATGAGGTGGTTGCACACTAACCTTTCATTTCTTTATTTCAATTGGGCCAAAAGCCCAATTCACTTTTCTTTCGGCCCAATTCATTTAATGAAAATGCTCATTGCTCTTCGTTCACCGTCCTAACTTAACCGCGCCAAACATACCTTTTTTCTAATAACTTCTTTTACCTTCGGATAAAGGTCCTATTCGGATATGCATTTGAAATAAGATTCCAGGTGTCATGGATTCGAGAGCGTGCAAGACATGCCATCGCACATGGCCTCCAAACTATAAAGGCCTCGATTTTTATTTACAAGTTATATATTTGTATGCATAAGTATTATAGAATGTGACTACAATTATAATGTTCCATTGAAAAATGCTGACGTAAATGGTTTTAAAAGAGTTGGCGCAAGTGAAACTTCGTGACCATAAAAGAAACCTAGCTATAAGTTAAACAGTATTCAAAACATGTTCAAAACTTTTAAGTGCAAAACTGAATTGTTGTGAATCAAATAAGAATTTGATTAGACAAGTTTAAGCTTTGTTTAGACAAGTTTGGTTATTCATTTGCATCAGTTTGGACCATATTTAGCCCACCCCTTGTTTCATATGCTTCCAAATTCATATTAGGTCCATGTTAAGGACCATGACTAATTAATTTATTTTCGTACACATTTTAAAAGTTATACGACGTCGTTTTCTTCTTTCTATTACTATTCATTTTACTGTAGCTGCTACAGTGTTCAGCCCAATGGGCTCCCAGTTTGGGCCGGCCCAATTTTTTTTATTATAAATACGCAATAAAAAAAATACTCGGCACAAAGTAAAAAAAGAAAATTACAAAAGTACTGATTTATTCAAATCAAAAAAATACCCGCGCCATGAGGCTCAATACATAGGCCCAAATAAAAAAAACTATTAACCATGAGACCGAAAAAATAATCCCGCACAAAATAAATAAAAAATAAAATAAAGACAACACCCTGCAGCAATGTGCGTACTCAATAACTTTAAAATAAACGGTGCGAAAAAAAAACCCGCCTACCGTAAGTAAAAAAAATTAACCCCGCCACAACAAGCGGATTCTTATGCCTAAACACACCAATAAAAATTAACCCGCCCCGCAGCAACGCGCGGGTACTTTTGCTTGTTTATCTTCAAACTTAAAGCATGTAAGCTCATATGTTGTGAAAATAGTTCTTGATGTCGTATTTATATAATTCGAAGCAACTACATACTATCCAAAAAGATAATCGTTATCCAAAAAGATAATCGTTATGGGATTAGTCGTTTCGTAATATCGAGTCACAAACAAAAAAAGATTGTACTATACGTTGATAAATGAAAATTTGAAATCAATGTCATTAAGAAGCATCTACGTAAGGCATGACCTCAAATTACTTGTACCTCAAACCATACCTTTACTAAGTATTTGGTGTAGTTTATGCACATAACCGAACTTTGACCTACACATAGGGCTTATCATTGTTCGAAAATCAGATCGGACCGATCAAGATTAGATCAAACCGAAAACCGATTTTAAAACAACGGAACAAAACGATCGGTTCATGTCCACGTCGATCCTGTTCGGTTCAGTCTTCGTTCCGGTCCGATCCAACAAAGCATAAATATCAATTTTGAATAAGACCAAACCAGACCGAAGACTGTATAAGAAAAATGAGGTACCGATGACCGGACCGAAATATGTTTGGTCCGGTTTCTCGATCCGGTCCGAACCGCAACCTATTATGCTCAGCCCTAACCGGCTCCTTTTTAATGATAAGCCTCATTCGCGCTCGACGATTATTGATGATATAGTGTCTTCTTCCTTTTTTTGGTGTAGAAATAGATGTAAAAGGATGTTTACATGGGAGGCTTGGCTTAAAAATCCCCATTTAATTATTTTGTAATTTGTTTTCTTGTTCTAGCTCCTTGTTAGTTTTAATAAAATTTCGCCGTTAAAAAAAAATAAATCAAAAACAGAGCCGTCTTTAGGGGAGTGCAAAATGTGTCATTACAAAGGGCTACCGCTTGACGAGGGCCACAAAATTTCATGCACTTGTATTATATATATGAACAACATGATGCTAGAGTTAAATTAGTTCATACACTACGAATTAAGGGTGAGCATCGGTTCAAAACCGAACTTAACCGAACCAAAAACCAAGTTTGAGGAAAAACATGAACCGAAACCGAACCAAAATTTACCGAGAAAATCCGAAATCGAACCAAACCAACAAAAACCGAACCGAATAGATAGTTTTGGCGTATTTTTCTTGGTTTTAACCCGAAGCGAACCGAAACTGAACCGAAACGACAAAACCGAAACTGAAACTATAAATATACAAATCCGAAAACCACCGAAAATGGTCGGTTCGGTTTCGGTCGGTTCGGCTCGGCTCGGTTTGTCGGTTCGGTTCGGTTTTGAGTTGGTTTTGCTCAGCCTTATTACGGATACATATATATTTAATATGTGTGTTTAATGGTCTCTTTATGATAATGACATTGGGCCATCGAATTTCATACGACGGCCCTGATCAAAAGTATAGTATGGATAACAATTCCCATACATGTAAAAATCATCATCATGCTTTCCACGGGTTAACGTGTCTACCTTACAAATATACGCACATTTAATTTGTGTTTGGACTTTGGTTACTTATTTAGCATGAATTCTATAATAGCTTAATGACTTGTAGACCTTGCTTAACTAATGTAAGTAGATAAAAGCTTAAAATAAAGCAACTCAAAATTTGGATCTCTTGATTCTTAGATAAATGTCTCCTTTATTCAAGTTATCAAAAAAATGATTAGTGAATCAGGGCGTAACTAGAGTTAACACTGACTAGAATTATAATTTTTTTTAAGAGCTTTGTTATAGTCTCATACATTATATTTTTACATAACTTCTTACACACACAATAATATTATATATTTTTTTCTTCACTTATTATCTCTCTACATCTAAACCGTTAATTCTGACATTTGTCAGAATCCTATGAGTAACAATAAAAATAGAAGAAAATAACATTTCTCTTTTTTTAACTATGAAGTATAAGAAGAAAATAAAAAATGTAAGATTTTTAATAAGAATGATTGCATTTAGTAAAATCTAAGTTCATTTTTGTGGCTGTGTTGTGGTCTATGTGTTTGTAGTTCAACAAGGAAGATGAAGACTCAGTCTTTTTTTTATTTTATTTTTATAAATACACAATTTACACTTTGAACTTTAAATGTATATTTTTGTTGTCATTTTTATTTATAAATAACTAATAAGTATGAAATTGTAAGTGAAAATGTTTTCTTATTTGAAG
Source organism: Tanacetum coccineum (assembly GCA_026074375.1). Lineage (NCBI taxonomy): Eukaryota > Viridiplantae > Streptophyta > Magnoliopsida > Asterales > Asteraceae > Tanacetum > Tanacetum coccineum. Next base: position 8,876 of record BQNB010016820.1, on the reverse strand, counting down.
TTTCATTAGTAATGTTTTTAAACAAGCAAAAGAACCCGCGCGTTGCGGCGGGGCTAATTTTTTCTCGAATAATATTTTTTTTTACGTTTCGGGGGGTTTTTTTTGGGCTATGCGTTATGGCGGGGCTAATTTTTAATATTTTCTTTTTTTGTATGATTCGGGGAAAAAAAATTTGCGTTGGGACGGGCTAATTTTTTCCCGAATATTTTCTTTTTTTGGGACGGTTTTGTAAATTTTTTTACGGGAATTTTTGTGTAAGAAAATCGTAAATAGTTAAAAGGTGAGGGTCCGTTTTCTATTTTTTTTTTACTTTGGGCCAGATTTTAGGCTATTTTTGGGGGTTTTTTTTTTGGCTAATTTTTTCCCGGATATTTCCTTTTTTTTTACGATTCGGGAAAAAAAAATTTGCGTTGGGACGGGTTAATTTTTTCCCGAATATTTTCTTTTTTTGGGACGGTTCGATATCTTTTTTTGTGGGCCGATGAATGTAAAAAAATTGTGAACAATAAGAACTTGACGTGTTTTTTTTGTTAATTTTTTTACGGGATTTTTTTTGTAAGAAAATCGTAAATAGTTAAAAGTTGAGGGACCGTTTTGTATTTTTTTTTCTTTGGGTCCACATTTTATGCGAATTTTAGCTAGTTTGTCGACAAATATGTATATTTCCTAAAAAAAATAAATTTACTAAATGGCTTCTTGTGTGGGCCCTATGCAGTTAAAGTGTGTTTTTTTTTTTGCTATATGGTTTTTTTTTTAATATAATGGGTTGTACATTTGTGACCATATCGGTTATTTTAAAGTTATTAGGTATCGAAGATGTTTCCACGGGTATTTTTTTTATCTGAATAAATCATAACTTTTGTAATATTTTTTTTTAACTCCTACTTTGTGCATATAAATTAAAAAAAAAAAAAAAAAACACACAACAATTGGGCTGACCCAAAATGGGGCAGCCTGTTACTGTAGCAACCCAAAATCAAAACGCCGTCGTATCCTTCAACAAATGTATATATTTATAATGTGTTTAAAGTATTATATAATAGTTTTTTTTATTATTTAATAAAATTTAATTTTGTTGTTAAAAAAATTTGAAAAAAGAAAAAAAATACGAAGATCGTCTTATAGTGGTAAAAAATCGTCTATAGGTCGCCAGAGAGAGAAAACTAATGTGGCAGAAAAAAATGAAGGTCGCTGGTAGTCACTATAGTGGGTAGCCTAAGCGATGATTAAAATATACTGTATGATGCATTATGACCGGCTGCATTTCAGAGAGTTCGGTCCTTACCATAAAAAATTAACACTACGAAGTAAAATAGGTTTTAGCAAAGTGGTCATTCTTTGTTTTTTTTAAAAGCTTAACACTTAGAGCCCGTTTGGTTCGCGAAATCTTAAGAATTCTGATGGATTTATAATCTAATTCAATTCCATAATGTGTTTGGTTGACAGATTTAAGGAATTTGGAATCTGAATTCCATTCCTTAATGTGTTTGGTTGGCAAATGAAATAGAATGAAATTCCTTCAAAATCTCATATATATGGAATTCAACATTCCATGACAATATGAGAGGATTGTTTACAATTCCATGGAATTCAGATTATTATTATCATTGTTGGTTTTATTATTATTATTATTATTTTAAATTTAATAATTATTATTTATTTAAATCTAAATATAATTTAAATTTTTATAGCTTACTTTTTATTTTGTACCTTAATAAAATTATATTTTATAAAAAAAATACCCCCTTTCATCCCTAAATAAGTTTCCACTATTGACTTTTGAAGTCATTCTTTTGCAACTTTGACCTTAATTATTTTTTTTTTGTTATATAATACTTGATGCAAAATATATGAATAGATTAGGTTTTAAATGTAATTTCATTGATATAGTTTTCATTAAGTATTATATAACATAAACAAAATAATTTAAGGTCAAAGTTGATAAAAAAAGACTCTAAAAATCAATAGTGGACATTTATTTAGGGGCGGAGAGAGTAATGTTTATTAAAATAACATTAAAAATACAATTATATATATATATATATATATATTAACATATATATGGGGCTAACTATGACTAGATTAATATGATTTAGTGACGTGGCGCCACCTCAATGATGACATGGCACTTACATATCCAAGTTTTCTGGAATAAATTAAAAATTAAAGACCCTTTTAAGGGTCGAACCTTGGATGCTTGAATACTAATGTATGGCCTTTACCAACTCAGCCAACTGTGAATTTGTGTAACACTATCCAACACAATATTAATATTCATATAGAAACCTACACACGCACAAAGAACCCTGATATCATATAAAGATTACTTTGATAAAGAAAGTTTCATTTTTATCAATATCAATAAAGATTACTATGATAGTAATCTTTATCCATCTGTTATTCCATAATCATCGGCATCTACCAATTATAATCCAAATCAAAAATCCCTGATATACTCAATATTCATGTGTCTCTACCAATCAAACTCAAATCTGTGAATCTTACATTGTATCAAACAATACAACCTTAAATTTTCTAAACGTCTTTTGATCAATGTTTTTAAGGTTTGTAGATTGTAGGTTTTCTCTTTCATTATATATCGACATATTTATCTCAATCCATAATCATCGGCATCTACCAATTATAATCCATAATCATCGGCATATACTCAATACTCCTGCAGACACGAAGCAGCTCAAGGAAGACGAGTTGATGCTTGTCAAATTCAATATTGAGAATGAATCTACCCGCATTCTTGCTCTAACACTTGGTGAGATTTTTTAAGGTACCGATTTGCATCATCAGTTTTGTTTTCTTATGACAGTTCCAGTGTTGTCTTCAAAACCTAGAAATTTAATTATTATATTTACTATTTACTTCTATAGGTATGAAGAAATTGTGTCCAAAATATCTCCTTTTTTCAAGTGTTTAAGATACAATGTGAGTAAAGGTACTTATTTATCACCATTCTTATTATATATGTTTGTTAATATTCTTTTCTTTTCTGTTGTTTTGACATATGGATTTCTAACCATTAAGCGCTAGCTACATAAATATTTCTAGATATTGTTTATTGTGGTTATAGGTCTTTAATTTTAAGTAATTGCAGTAATATTGTTTTCTTTCAATGGTTACAGATATGACATTTCTTCCGATATCTGGTCTTCGCGGCACCAACATTTAAACAAGAGTGGAAAGAGACGTGTGTTCATGGTTTGATGGTCAATGTCTCTTTAAAGCTCTTTATGGTGTCAAAGTTACTCCATTAGATCCAAATGGTCCATTCAGGTATCATGTCGATCCTTGAACAATTTATTTGCATTTTACTAAAGAATAAGCGAAAAAAACAAATTTTGTATAGGTCTCAAGAAAAAGAAACAAGGTTTCAGCAAATAAAGGACCGAGTAGTTCTCGTGAGTTTGATAGTGCAAAAAAGGTCGATAGATCGTTTTCTCTGCCCAACTCAAGTAGACACGACTATGGGAACAATGGATCAGCCAAAGTGGTGCACCCTCCTGGCTCAACAGCAGCAAGTAGTGGTCGATCCTCTTCAACTAAACATAATCAAACTTCTGATGATAAAACTGGTGCAGTTACCCATCGTACTTTACCAGGTCTCTCTGCATAACAGGATCAAATTTTGCATTGTTCATAGGGGTGTTTAGATTTGTATTTGGGTACCGGTTCTGCTTCTGATTATATGATTATTCAAGGATTAAATAACCATTTTTGGATAATCAGTTTCATAGCAGCCGCAACAAAACTATTATCTAAGGGTCATATAGACCTACTTATTTATGCCCTTTCTTCAACCTATTATATTTCCACTTATTTTCACATGAATGTTGGTTTTGGTCATTTTATTTATAAACTTTATAAATAATTAAACTTTGTCAAACATCATATTATCGGATTATTTCACCCGATTATTCAATATCAGATAATCACTTTTATGTTGCTATCCGATGGAATAGATTAGATGGTTTCGACATGGCTTCTTTGTCTACTCCAGCATTGCTTGCTGAAATTATGAGTAAGGAAAGCGGATGACATATGAAGAACTCTGCAATGAAGTTTTGCTGGTATAATTCTTTAATAAAAAATTTGTTTTTTTTATTGTCTATTAAATTTATATGCATGCTAATGATTGCCTGATTGTACTCATTTTCTTAGCACTGGCCTAATCTGCGTAAGCATAATGGTGAGCGTTATGCTTATTCAAGTCACTCACAAGCTGTTCTTGATTGTCTGAGGAACCGCAGTGAATGGTAAGACTAATTGATCGTGGTCCTAAGGTTTGTCTATCATAATTTTGAGAATTGTTACAATATTAAGAACCATATTTAAAAACTCATATTTAAAATAAATTTGACATGTGTTAATACTTGTGTTACACACGAATGCGGGAAGGAAGAGACGCAAGCCCGAATCTGATACATAGTAAGGATGAGTAGGTAAAATGTTAATGATATTGTATTAAGGAGGGTCAAACCCTGTGTTTCGGTTAAACCCACAAGGTGCTCGTGTGGCTGTCTTTGTTGTCCTAATCATTGCCATTGTTGAGACAAGTATAGTAAGTACAAGTGTTTTTGTCAATAGGCGCGTTTTTAGATACATTTTCACCAATGAGAAGGAACTTGTCGATTATGTCACAAGAATGGCACCTCTTCTATACCTAAACATTCTTTTGGGTCTTAATGCATTTTTAACATGTCAAAATAGGCAAGTTTTTGTACAAGTCTTTAACGGTACGGGTCACGTGGGTTGATGCAAAACACTTTTTCTCCAAAGTGTTCCTAATTTCTCATTTTTTAAAGTTAATATACATTTAGGCATTTTGAAGTTTATCGCATCTATGTTTTATTATGAAAAGTATAAAGCTTGATGCTTATGTGATCAAATATGTGTTGGAGGGGCGTTGGTTGGCATACATTTAGAGGCTATACATTAATCTTGCACATTTTTATCTTGCTGGCATTTCGGTTGCTGCTTTTTTGGGGTTCGGGACTTCATTACGAGGAGTGGGATACTTGTGGGAGCCAGGATACAGCTTACCCTACTTATTGTTGTAACAATTTGCACAAACTACGAAAAATAAGTCTGTTATACAGCTTATCTTTTCAAGCTTATATGATCAATGTCTTACTTAAGGAATCTTAAATCATGACAAAAGTGCAAGCAATTAGTCATATTATCTTATCAATGTCCGGTTAAAAAAATTAAAAAGTTGTCATATTATTTGATATTTATGATGTATTTTATGGTGCAGGCGGAAATGTTAGGGAGACGTTATTTAAGAAAGAATCATAGATAGAGAGATTAATGTAAACTTATAACCATATCTCCATGTTTTGTACGTTAGTAAAAAGTTTGTAAAAGTTTGCATGAATGTTGGATTATGAATGTTGAATTGTCAAATTCTATTCTAAAAGGTCACCATTCTAACCCATACCATCACCAACAACATACATGATACAATTTCATATTAACAATATAAATCTTCTACATTATAACATCCTTTCCCCTAAACTTCTACTCGTATTAAGACCATCGTCCTATTGCCAATGAGTTTACGATTCACTTCAAAACTGATTACTTTCCTATAACTTAACGGTAATGCAGCGCCCAAAAGTAATGTAACCATAAGGGGCCCCTCAGAAGCATACTGTTAAGTGTTTATGGGTGCGCGTAGATGTATCAGTCGGGGGAGTAACAATAGCTGCCGCAATAACGGCACCAACGAAACACTGATTTCCAAATAGACAAACATCTAAACAATTATAGAAGCAAAGGCCATACATTATACCACTGACAGCGGTATGAGAAATGATGATTTTATGGTTTACACAAATGCGACCAGCCAGGAAAAATAAACAACAAACATGGGATCAGCAAAAAGCAAAACATAAAATTCAAAAATTGGATCTGAAAAAACAGTTTTGACGCGATATGTGATCGGACAAACAGATCGACAAGGACCTTACATAACATTTAATTATTGACGGACCAAAATTACACGCCTCCTAAATAACTAAACCGTTTGATCCGTTCAGGGCGAATGGGACTCCACAATCGCAATTATTAACCAAAACTCACACAAACCTTTTCTAAAAAAACTTACTGAAGCAAACCCGCCCGTTGGGCGGGTTACGTAACATATATATATATATATATATATATATATATATATATATATATATATGTAAAGCCAAAATCAAATAAAGCCTAACGTTGAGTTTTGAAAGTCAACGGGTTGATACTAACTTGCTGGATGTTTATTAAAATAGTAAACTTTACTATTATTACAAGTTTGAGATTTTAAACTTAACGATTGTTGTGAATAAGGAAGATTCTAAAAATGAAAACTTTTGAAATATTTGGATATAATATCGATACAAGTAAATGATAATCAAATTGAGCATCGAATGTGCGATGAGATAAATAAATATTATTATGAATATAATTAGAAGACGAGACCTACTGAAAATAGTAACTTTCCGAGAATAGTGACTTTCCTAAAATAGAAAGTTTCATAAAATAGAAAGTTTTCAATCAAGTGATGTATAATATAATTGAAAGAATAATTGTAACCCAATTATGTGGAGTTTAAGATTTAGGACGCTCTAGTGGATTTCTCATCACATGTGTATGTATACTTATACTATTTTGATAGTTGCGATGCGCGCACTATTCGATCATACTTTATTATATAATAATCGAGCGGCATAAATTATTGGTCGCAGTTGAGCTCATTGTCGAGTAGTTCGTGATTGTTTCGGTTATATAATCTTGGGCTTTGATCAAGGTGAGTTCATAGCCTCATTTTTGAACTGTTTTAAATGTTTTAAAACCCGCGAGGGGGATACATGCTTGTTTTGAAAATTGAACGCAATATGTTTTGAAAATTGAACGCAATATGTTTTGATACGTGATATAATTCCATACTATGAGTTTATGCCTTTGACTGTGTACGCGTTAATTACCGAGGAGGTAAATGCTAAATGCATTAAATAGATCTATTGGGTTTGACAACCCTGTCCGAGGTATGAATCCGTAGGTGAGCACCTTGTAACGGACATTTTGTATAGAGAAAGGGGTGGTGGCATACTACCTGGTCACTTATTTGTCTATCATGATAAATGTGTTAAGGTTCGGTACACGGGCTCATGTAGTGAAAATCGTGATATAACTTGCCTTGCAAGCAATGTTATGGTGTTTTGTTGAACCAATTATGCGTTCAAACTATTATTTGTAAACTCTATGAATTCACTCAACATTTTGTTGACCTTTTTAAGCATGTGTCTCAGGTTAGGCATTAATGATGGCTTGGATGGGACGGAACGCGGATATCAAGGACGGTGTCTCGGTGAAGTAGTGTCATAAATTAAAACAATGTTTTTAGAAATCAACTCGTGTTATGACTTTAAGAATTTAATTTCTACTTTGGTATTGGGACCTATGTAACTCTGATCTTTCTTTATAAATAAAATAAAGATTGTTTTATAAACGTATCATTGAACGTTTACTGGGAGTCGTGTGCATGTATTATGAAGTAGCACCCCAAATGTTGTATTCCGCTGCGTATCGTAATTCGGGGGTGTTACAATTATAGTCTAGAAAAGTCATGACGATTTGTATATGTCAGATTAAACATCTTAATGAATGGAATATACGTTGTTTCTATTTTTTTATTAGCAAAATCATTTCACTGTGAAGAATTGCTACAACACTATATACGTTTCTTTCATAAGAGTTATATTTGAAATGGAATAATGTCATTAGACCAATGATGCTATATTCAGTTGTTAACGGTGGTAAAACTCCACATAAAGTTAGGAAGAAAAAACAACAAATAACAATTAAAAAAAACAACCACCATTAAAACTGTTGACAATGAAAAACCATCTATAATACATTACTAGTCGGGTATCCGCCGCTTGTGACGATTTATCGGAGAAATAAATCTTGGTTCACCTGTTTGTATCGGTTCAACGGGTCCTATTCGGTTCGTTTTTGGACGAATTTTATTAGCTAGCCAAACCGATGGCGACTCCGGTTCCTGGTTGAGCCCGTTGGTCCGGTCCGATTTTCAAAACTATATATACTATCAATTTGTTAGCATATAGTTGTATAAAGCTTTGTTTATTTTATTAGTTTGTACAATGTGTATAATAAGATATACTTTTTCATTTAAGGAGTGTTTTAAAAATAACATTATTTAAGATGTTTAATTAGTTTATAATTTGGATTATATTATAGCTTGTTTAGATTGTACATTGTGAAAATATTTTTGTACTTTTGAGTAATGGGGTGCTTTAATTGGTTGTTTTTAATTAGGTTGATATGCTTTCAATTGGTTGTATAATGTGGCTATATCATTGTACTTTTAAGTAATCGGGTGTTTTATTAAACATATTAATTATATATTAAAAAGTTGTATAGTATGTGATGATGAGTCATTTTATATATTTTTTCGGGGTCGTTTGAACCCCAAAATCGTGTGTTTATGCCCAAAATAGGTACTTAATCGTTCCTTTTCAGGTATTTTGCATTTGGAAGGCTTTTAGAAGAAATACACGTGAGTTGGGCTCATTTGGAGAAGAAACAGACAAGACTACAGACCTACACCAACATTTCTCAAGATTATGTTCTCAGCAGTTGGAGACGGTGTCACAGTTTCTACATGATGCCGTCACGACACATCCTACGATGGCGTCACGAGTTTCATGACGGCGTCAGAGATCATGACCCAGCCCATTATCTAGAATATTCTCTTTTTGTGACGGTATCACGATTAAAACGCGACACCGTCACGGCGTTTTTCTTATATATACAAACCTGAATTTAGGGTTTTGAGTGTGTAACTTTAGAGTAAA